>JAODKN010000039.1:4417121-4427283 GCA_026774425.1 Petrocephalus zakoni | reverse complement strand
ATTATTATTATTATTATTATTATTATTATATGGCAAGTGTATCATTATTTATTTATAATTTATTAATTGGCTAGACAAGTTTCATTTTATCATATTGTTCATTCTTTTTGGAAGGTAGATTTATTTTTAAAGTCTCTATTCCTACGGTATACTAAGAAATAATTTTTGACCTTTACTTGTAAAGCACAGTTAAAATGGCTGAAATCTACTTCCACGTACGGGGTTTATTGTATTGCTTGATTCTAAGTTTTCTTTTTGGTTATAGGCCTATGATTTAACAACATAATACATACTCTTAAATATTTCGAAATACTTATATTTCTTATTTCCTACTACCTAGTCACCAGGCTAAGCAATTTATTGGGAAATTGAATCACTGTAAACTTCTGAGTGATACTAAACCGTCACTAAGTTTTTGTAAAGTCTGTTCTTGATAAATAAGCATGTACTGTGAATGTAGGTTAGCGACAGATAGGTAAATTGTATCAAATTAACTTTCATAGTTATATTTGCAATGAAAAAATATAATACATAACTTTAAACATAATGGTTTCAAATTTTACTAAACACTACAGTACATGCATATTGAGTAATGACCATTGCTTTGATAGTTGTGGAGGGTTCGTGATATTTGTAAATGCGAAAGGTATTCAGAATTCCAGTTGTTTTTTATATCCATTGCAAACACACAGGTGTTAAGAGGTCAGTGGTAGTTTTCGCAAGTTATGTTTATTTGCACGTCCTGATTGGTTATTGTTGTTCTGCTGGCTTCTGCCTGGCGCCCAGAAGGACCTTGTAACCGATCCAGATCAGCACTTGAAATTTTGATTGTATTAAGGAACACCCAGTATTTACCAGTAAAAAAACCAGTACGCTTTTTTTTAAATATGTAATTCAAATTTGAACAAGATGTTTAATATTTAAAGTTTTAGTTAATGTCAGTTTAAGTGCAGTTTTCTAAGTCACACACTACACATACTACAATAGGTATATAAACTATTGCTCATGTACATCGATATCCTGTGCTGGGCTTCTCAGAATACATCACTGTTTAGGATATGCTGCTGTTTTTCAGAACTGATACACTTTAATCGTACACAGCGCGTGAAAATATATTTACACACATCATTGGAATATTAAGTTGTCGTTGAGTGTTATTATCATCAATTAGTATTAGAAGCTGGTCCTTTTCCTGGATGCTAAATAAACCGCTCCAGTTGCAGTTGGTTGTGATGGTTTTGTGGCGCGAGGTGGTGGTTTGGGAGGAGTATTACAAATGCCACTGAAACGGACAGATGGAATAACACTAGTGATGCTTCGGCTGGTAAATTACTCTCAAAAGCGGCTTGCAGGGTTTTCACTATCATTCCACTGGGTCTTTGTTTTAAAATACATATATTTTTAGTTTTTCTTTTTATACTCATTACATTTCTCTTCATGCGACTTTTCCATGAAAGAGACCCCCGTACCAGACGCTTGGGAACACATGACAATCCGAAATGCCAGATGCACGTTGCCCCGAACTCCGCTGTTGTAACTTTCTGTAGTCGTTATTTAATTTGGCGGTTGTAGTTACGTTTATCACTCCTGTGATTAAACTTTGCCATTTAAATTTTTTTTTGCAAGTGGTCTTGAGCAAGAGACCTTACAACAATCAGATAAATTGACAATATAGATGTATATCTTTTAAACTTTTTATTTAGCAAAAAAAAAGTTGCCCTGGGTTGTGCAGGTATCAACAGATTTACAACAACGAGTATTACAGCAACCCCACCTCTACCATAACCACTGTCATCCGTCTCATGATTATAGAGTTAAGAGTCATTTTTGGCCCTAGTTAACTACTGAGACTACAAATCTAAAAATGTACAGATTTAATATGCCATCATATGCTCTGTGTAAAAGAGACTGACTGCTGCTGTTCCTGACTTTCTAACGGTTGTAAAGCCAGTTGTAAAGGGAAAGTTCAGGCTCAACTCTGCAATCTGATCAATGCTCCTGTGCTTAGTGACAGTCCTGGGATTAACTTAGTCACAGTTTAAATAGGTGACACAAAACTTTAAACTATTTTATAAACCCAGCCAGCTCATTGGGGTTTAGCCATAGTTTACACAAGAAAGGGACTCTTAAGGAGGCCTACAGATTCTTTCCGCTCCCCGGCTTCACACGGGTTCTGATCACATTTCACAGGAATTCCGATCTGATCACAATGTGCAGGGACTTAGATCCACCTATGGCTAAGCCCACGAAGAATGGACGTGTAAAAGCCCCATTGTAAGGTCAGGCATGCTGATATTACACTTGCAGAAAGCAACTGGTCTGTCAGCTTGGAAGTTATGCTGCGGGCGTTTTTGAAGACAGCTGGACTAATTTCAATATAGCAAATCTCAGGCTGAGATGGATTGACACGAAATTACATTTGGCATTTTTAGAAGAATGATCTGCAGTATATAGTGGCATCTGTCTTGGACACTCTGACAGCTCAGAGAGGCTGCAGTTTTACAAGTTCTAATCACATTTTTGCACATTTGCGTTTTCTCTCATTGGGACCTTATATGGGATAAGTGGTTATTGAAGACGATTGATTTCCTGTATTTTTTTTTCTGTGGCTGTATGTTAATGTGCATTTTTAAGATATTTTGAAGCAGTACGTTTAAAACCAGTGAATAGCTGTTAATGATTGTTTATTTTAATTACCCATAAAACGGTTCAAAAACATGATTCTAATTTGTGGTGGGGAGATAAAATGAGTGCAGAAATTGGATATTGCTTGATTTACAATAATGTAAGACCAGCGAGGTGATATTTATTTTTGCGTTGGGCTCACGACTGAATGGTTACAGACGCTTGCATGATCAACTCACTGTAAAGAAAGCAGGTGACTTGACTCTCATTTAATCCCAAGTAATGTCCTTTTTGCTTTTATGTTTGGGTTTGCTTTGTGTGGGGACACGTACTGTTTAATTTTACAAAGCAGAGCCCTATGAGTCTCATCTATGAAGTCAAATTATTGTGACATACCCTGCCTCGCTCGCGCGCGGAATCACGCTCGAGAATCACAGCACAGCGTGGTGCCCCAGTGCTCACCAAAACCCTGCCCTCTGCTGCTGCCACAACTTGAGTTTAAGTTTGGGTTTCGGACTGGCCTCTGTGCCATTGGGAGTGCGGTGGGTGGAAGTGCTGATATTTGGCGGGGGTACCAGGAGACAGGCCGTGAGGTGCAGGGTCGGAATGCGGCGGCTGCTCCTCCCGGTTTGGCCAGAATGTCGCCCGTCGACGTCTAACTGGCAAGCAGCAGCAGCCATGTGCGGCCGCCGGGACAGGAGCGGCCCACAATAGAGGCTTGATCTTTTTAAATGGGGCCTCCTGCTTAACCATGCATTCAGGCTAAGGGCTTGTGAAACGGATGGATCTGACATCCATTCCAAAACCCATTAGGATGAACATTTCAGTGCAGATTTATTCTAATGGACGACAGGGTTCCTCCTCGGCTTACAGCACTTTAAGTGCCTGCTCGCACCAGACGCACTCTTGCTCGCACATTTTTCGATATGAAATGTAACACTGTCCTGATCCTTTAGCCAAAGAATACGTGAAACAGATCCGAGTAACTAGAAAATAGCAGTGAAATCCCTGGTAAATGGCGGTAGAATCCGTGAGATTTTTTCATTCATATTCTTCTGAAAAAATTTGTCTTCATGGAAGTAGCAGCTCCAGATTCAGGTTGGGGTTTGGCAGAATCCTTTTTTCTGTCTTGATCCTGCTGTGCCTCTCAGCTGGGCCCCTTTGCACAGCCTGCAGGCCTGACATCGCGGTGGCTGAGGCTCCTGTCTGCCTCTCAGCAGCTGGCTTTCCCCTGCAGCCTTTAGCCTGCTGTACCTCTCAGCTGGGCCCCTTTGCACAGCCTGCAGGCCTGACATCGCGGTGGCTGAGGCTCCTGTGTGCCTCTCAGCAGCTGGCTTTCCCCTGTGGCCTTTAGCCTGCTGTGCCTCTCAGGTGGGGCCCTTTGCACAGCCTGCAGGCCTGACTTTGCGGTGGCTGATGTTCCTGTGTGCCTCTCAGCAGCTGGAATTCCCCTGCAGCTTTTATCCTGCTGTGCCTCTCAGCTGGGCCCATTTGCACAGCCTGCAGGCCTGACATCACGGTGGCTGATGTTCCTGTGTGCCTCTCAGCAGCTGCCTTTCCCCTGTGGCCTTTAGCCTGCTGTGCCTCTCAGGTGGGCCCCTTTGCACAGCCTGCAGGCCTGACATCACGGTGGCTGATGTTCCTGTGTGCCTCTCAGCAGCTGGCTTTCCCCTGCAGCCTTTAGCCTGCTGTGCCTCTCAGGTGGGCCCCTTTGCACAGCCAGCAGGCCTGACATTGCGGTGGTTGAGGCTCCTGTATGCCTCTCAGCAGCTGGCTTTCCCCTGCGGCCTTCAGCCTCCTGTACCTGGATTTGCCTAACCTTTGTCAGTATAGTTGTTCCAGAAATGGGTCTTTTTGGGGCGGAGTTTTGGTGGAGAATGCGTTATAAGATAGAATGGTAATGCCTCATCCAGGGCTCACTGCTCACTGCGCCTTAGCCAGTCAGCATCATGGCAGCTGGATAGTGTGAGCACAGTGGCCCCGTGCTGTGCCGCTCCAGGTTTTCACTCTCACCCCCAGACGTGCACTTCATAGGCTGTTATCTCTCATCTCATATCTCTCTCTCTCTGGCTACCAGCCCGAGTTCTCTGAATACTATTAGAGGCGAAAAAAATCTAACAACATGCTTAATATTTCAGTGAGGAATTTAAAGTTTTGTCTGGGGAAAATGACCTTGCATAAATGCAGTTTAACGGAGGGTATTATAATGTAAAATGCCGCCCCTGGGTGGATGCATGTATGTATGAGATAAATGGGGTGCAGTGGTTAGCACTGTTTCCTCACACCAGTGAGACCAGATGTGTGTGTTGTTAGCATGTTATCCCTGTGTTGTCAGGGGTGGGGGTAGGGGGGGTGCTTCCACTCTGTACTTTGGTTTACCCCCGCATTCCAGAATCATTAAGTTAATTGGGGTTACCAAAATGCCCGTAGGAGTGGCAGAGAAAGGGCTGTACGAGTCCCCTGCAATGGCTCGGCACCTGCTTAAAACCCATTTTAAAACCATTAAAGCGTATTTTTTGTAAAACCACCTGACAGATTTCTCATTGCACGTACTATTCCATTCTTGTGATAAAATATGATTTTGGGGTAGAAATCAATAACAATCAAGACATAGGTGGAATTTATCATTAATCTTGAACAAATATAAATGAGACACATTTTTCTGAGCCATTGATGGTTATTGTTTTGAACTTAACAAACTGAAAGGACAGAGTTTACATACAGGGTAATATTGAAATGATATAATGAGCCTGGTTGGACACGCTGATCTGCGAAGTTGGTGCTGCCACCTACTGGATATACCTAGTCAGTGACCTTGCTCATGAACTGTTGACGTGCCTGGTTTCCGCTAGGCATAAAAATCTGGCCTACACGCGCACATCCACAGCCAACCTCGATGGCGAGATTCACATAACGTCCCCTCGTCCACAACCAAAAGTGCATGTGGAAAAGTGGAGTATGAACTGGCCTTAAGTCTGTGCTCGGCGGGGCAAAGATGGGACGTGCCCACACTTTGGGGTGAGGAGTCAAGAAAAGCCAGTGTACCTCTGTCCTTTTTTGACTTAAGTGCATAGGAGAATCGATCCCTAAATAAATAGTATTTTGTGTGTTGTATTGTGTGCATCTAAATGGTAAATGTGTTGTTGTAACTTTGTTCCACAACATACAGGCTTTAAAATGACTAATATAATGGGCAAGTGGAGAAGGAGTTTTTTTTGACAGCTGGAAAGTACAGCTGTCTGTTTGAAAGGAGAGTTGCTAATAGATTTGCCTAAGGCATACTTAATTGTGGTGCATAGTAAAGAATTATTAAGCTATCATCTTTTAATTCAGTGTACATTATTTTAACTGAGCATATAATATCATGGCGAGAGGGAATCATTGACTGCAGGGTGGCAGATCCTGCCGGGACTCGTATGGATCTGGGTTCAGGTTACTCAATCCCTTTGACCTCATTTGCTCACACTACCCGTCTAGCTGTTCTCCTTTAGCGGCAGCTGGTTAATAACTCACATTAAACTGTATACTGTGTAGTCACGTACACTATAAACAGCGAGCATGAGCCCAGATTCTGAGCTGTCTAGGAACGCCCGTTTTGCACAGTGGTCGATGTTGGGGTGGTAATGCACATTTTATTCTTGAAATGCTGTTGTAGTCCGCAGTAGTGCCTAATGGTTTAGTTAGGATAGTTTAAAATCATACATGTTGTACATGTATGTACATTTTCCTAAAGGAAGCTCCAGATACCTGGTAAATTGTCCTGACTTCACACCTCTTGTAGAGGAAGATTTGTCTGCCTTTTTCATTCAAAGTAGAGACTGACTCCCTTTGTGATGCAAGTTTTTTTGCCTTATTCTAATTACTCTTTCATTCGCATGACATATGTGCTAGTAGATTAAATTTGAAATTTTATCCCTGCATGATGCTTCTACTCCAGTCTGATTCCTTAATCTTGGGTGCAACCTGAGATTTAACCATTAGTAAATGTCACAGGACAGTAAATTCTCGGTCCTTGAACTAGCAAGGCTAGATAAACTTTTTAAACTTTTCCTCCTTGAATCCATTAATTAAAAAAAAAATTACAATGAAAGTCTTTAATGCTAGGCATACATTTTAGCTTGCAAAACCAGTATGGAACAAAAATGTTTCTGACGGGCATTTTAAAATTGAATCTCGAAGACGGCACTCTAAAATTTACCATTATAATTTAACACAGTGTTTGTGAAATCTGTTAGCATCAGTGTTAAAGGAACTCATCAGGGTCAGATTGGCACTATTGACTTGGCTTTGTGTTCATAATCTATTTTCTACAAAATAGTCGATAGACCATCACATGTGGTTATCAACACGCCAAACCTGGTGACACAGCAGTACATGGTCATGGACCCATGAAAAAGAGCACAATGTGCTTTGAACCAGATGAATCATTATGTCTTTGTACCAGCCTGGCATTTTTGGATTACTGAGTCGTGTTGATTTTTAATTTAAGTACCACAAAATTAATTTCATTGTGTATATATTACACTGAATATTTGTAGTTAAGAATTTTTTGAAATTATGATTTTAAAACCTGTAAAAAGTATTTGATATTTATTGTTCCAGATTCTTCCGATTTTTATCTAGGATGTCCCGAGGTTATGTTACTAAGTTACTTTATAGTAACTTACTATAAAGAAAACCCCCAAAACCAATCATGGTACAATCTGATATCTTACAGAACATTACAATTAAAGCTGCTTTGATGGCAGAATGTAGTGACGCTTGTTTCGAAACATACTGACCACTCGGTTCTGGTCAGGTGGTTCGGAGGATTGTATATCCAGATAATGCTGCGTGGGGTGCAATGCAGCTGTTTCCACAGGAAAGACCTCCAATGGTAAGGGGGGGCTCTAGTCTGGGGTAACAGTAGGCTTGCGAGCAGGCATGTAGAGAACGGTGCTAAGGCAACATCTGAAGCCTTTCAGAAATGTCCAGCTACTCTCAGATGGGTAAAAAAAACCTACATTTAAAAAGGAACAAAGCACAAAGAACTTGAGTGATTATCTGTATGGCCTGAAGGTTAATGAAAGGTGTTAAAGTCCGTTCTCTTCTGGCGTTGTAATCGATAAGCTTTTGTTTGTTTATTAAAATTCTGAATTATAGTTTTGGAACGAGGATAATATGTGTACATCCACACATACATACATTTCTTCCCATGGTACCATACAAAATGCAAAAATCTGTTAAAACATTGGCTTATCAGAAGAACTCAAACATCTGCAAATACATTAAATGCTATGTAAGTACCATTTTTTCTAGTAAACATTGATATGATTTTTCAAAGAGTATCATGAATTGAAAGTAGTATATAACAAAAGAGTAAACAGTACGTGTAAGTTTATAATTTATTAAATGCAGGTGCTTCAGTAATATTTTTTTGTTTTTGTTTTATTCAGTGTCTTGCCAAGTTCCAGAAAAATTATGAACATAAAATATTTCCACATATAAAAGGAATATGTCCATGTAAAAAAAACAATGTATTCAGTTTTTTCCTATACAATTCTGATCTTCATTTTGATATTTAATTTTAATTCTGATAAACAGCATTCCCATATTAATAGCTTAAAAAATTATAGTTTCACAATAGGTCCTGTCAGCCTCTAGATAAGAGCAAAGAAGGGCAGCTGAGGTTCGGCTTGTGCTTTTGGTAAACAGGTATGAATTATTATTATTATTATTATTATTCTGCAAGCATTCTTTATTATTGTCAAAGCCATGTTGTTTCCCTCAGTGATTCTAGCTTTACGATTTTACTGTGGAATGCTAATTATTTTCTTACAGCCCTGCCCTTTGTATGAGGAGTTTCTCCCTGTGTTTTTGTGGGTTTCCTCACAAACATTAACCAGATTTGTAATTTAACTGAATTGTGTGTATGTGTGTCGCCCAGTGCAAGGAGTGCATTCTGTATCGGCTGTACGCTCTTTCCTGGAACAAGCTTCCAACTTCCAGCTGTGGTCCTGAATGTTATTATAATGCATTTTATTTGCGTGCGCCTTTCTAAAACCCAAGGTCACCTCACATAGGCCATAAAAGACAAACAATAAAAACAAATAATTAAAAAGTTATTTCCATAATCAGACAACAATAGGTCTAAAGCGGATAAGCCAACTTAAACAGATGAGTTATGGGATTTGACCTAAACAAGTTGCAGGCTATGGAGAACATTTATGCCCCTTATATAGCAGACACAACATACTTTTCTATATATATATTTATATATGTACCTTTGACACGCATGTTTTTTCATGTAAGAGTTTGATCATTGACCCTAAAAATGTTTTGGCCTTTTTGGTGACGCTGACGCTGAGTGAGATGCACGTGTGTTAGACATTGGATCATGTTCTGAGCTGCTCAGAGGGGTTAAGAATCACACATTTGACCTCTGGAAAGAAATTATGGGAAAATAATCTAGGCCTGGAATTCTGACAGAAAGCCTGATGAACTTGAAGGACACGTCAAGCTCATATCAGCTCATGGCTCTGAGCTCATTAATTCCGTCTTCTGTGCCCATTCATTAATATCATTTTGATTCATTCCTTCTGGGATTTTTGAAGTCTTTATGACAGTTATCATGTCCCATTACTGCTTCATCAGTCAGTTGCCATCTCCGTGGACATTGTTTACTTGACATTTTGACATTCCCGAATTGCAGTGGTAAGATTAAAAATGTCCGCTTGGTCATTTCTCTCTTTTTTGTTGGTAATACTGGCAGCTCTGATATTAGATGTAGATCCGAAACATGTGTTGGGTCATACACAATTTGAAAATAGGGCAAATACGTATGTCAGATATGAATCACTTTTGGCTGGTATGCGATTTCTCCCATGATGGTTACATTTTGTCTGACTGGCTCGCCCTCCTGAACATGGTGGTCTGTGAAGGAATCTACTTGGTACTCAGTGCAGTAAGCACACCTGCTCGGTTTTGGAAGAGCTCATTTTTAGGGGCGTAATGATCTGAGTCAAAAATGCAGTCCAACTGCCTGCGACACAGCTGGGTGAATTCAAACCACCCAGTCTGGCTCAGGTTTGGAAAGAAATCTACGCGCAAAAACAGAACGCTGTGAGAAACCGAATCACGCGTCATGTCGCTATTACTGGCTATGTCTTTGATTTTATTTTTTTCCTCCTTATTTACCAATTTATTAAGCAGACAGGTATCTGAGGAAAGCTGGAAGTTAGAGCAGCATCCAGAACTAGCAACTAGCACCCAGCAGCTGTCAAGCATGTAGGGTCTAGGGCTTATTTAGATGTTTTACTTTAAATGCAGGACACTTCAGTATTTGAATCTAAAATTAATCTAAATTCTGTCCAGTCAACACAAAATTAAATTGCATTAATTCCTAACTTCTTATCCTAGTCAGAGTCACTGGTAACATCTCTCACAATTTTCAAACAAATCTAGTACCAAAAATATGAGTGAACTAGATTTACAAGAAAGTGAAGTGTTGTATTGATGAAATCAGAGGCTTTGAATGCAAAAGGAGGCCTTTAATACT
>JAODKN010000039.1:4384254-4401732 GCA_026774425.1 Petrocephalus zakoni | reverse complement strand
AATACCAACCAGAAATTACCAGGGATGGGTCATTGTGCCAATGCTTAATACCAACCAGAAATTACCAGGGATGGGTCATTGTGCCAATGCTTAATACCAACCAGAAATTACCAGGGATGGGTCGTTCGGGTTCAGAAAGTACAAATCCAGACTAAAATTCTTTTTCAACTAACCAGTTGAGTACTCTGTGAATGTGACTCTTGATACCTATCTATTTGGTTGAAACAAGATCTTGGTCTGGATTCGTACTTTCTGGACCTGAACTAGAAATACAAATTATATATACACTTACACAGTGGCTTTTGGGGAAGCCCCATTATCCAGAATGCACCACCATGTCCAAAGTCACATGCAGTCACATGCATATTAGTGGGCGGCAGTGCACTCAATAAGAGGGTTACTGCGAAAAACATTATACTACTGTCAGTGACATTTCATAAAGGTACAATAACAACGACATAAGAATCACACATGAACTTTAATAGCCTAATCAGAGCAAACAAAAACAATCACAGAAAAGGGACTGGCAGACGACCTGGGTTTTGCGTCTTGGAAGCAGATCCCTAGAACTTGGAAGGGACGTGCGTTTCAGTTACATCTAAAAAAAAATGCAGGGCAGCAATTTCTGCACACCCAACATGGAAAGGGAAATAAAAAATAATTCCTAGCTGGCTTAGGGGATTTACTCAAAAATATCCACATAGGAAGATCCAGCCTACTCCATTCATAGACACTAATCGCACATTACATAAAAACTGAAAAGCTTTACAGATTATCCTTTAAAAATCCAAAAGTATTGTCTGCATGTTCATTACAGTACATTTTTCTGGTGTGTTGCAGGTTTCAGCCTGGGATGGGCTTAGTCCTCTACCCCGAGATAGGAGACAGACTGGACATTATCTGCCCCAGAGGGGAAAGCGGACAGCCGTATGAGTACTACA
Source organism: Petrocephalus zakoni (assembly GCA_026774425.1). NCBI lineage: Eukaryota > Metazoa > Chordata > Actinopteri > Osteoglossiformes > Mormyridae > Petrocephalus > Petrocephalus zakoni. Next base: position 4,400,791 of record JAODKN010000039.1, on the reverse strand, counting down.
AGCTGTACTTGGTGACACAGGATCAGGCAGACACTTGTAGCACCATCATGGACCCCAATGTGCTGGTCAACTGCAACAAACCGGAAAAGGACATCAAGTTCACCATAAAATTTCAGGAATTCAGCCCTAATTACATGGGCCTGGAATTTAAAAGGAGCTTCAACTACTACATAACGTGTAAGTTATTTTCTATGCTTCTCTGAATTGCTGAATGAGAAATGTGTATTACTATTACACCTGAGGCATCCTTGGGAGAAGCCCCTGAACGTTTTAGAGATTAAACACTCACAAGTAGGGGTTAATACAACAGTATTTAATTTTCTTTGCCTCTGGATTAATGGTCTCCCCCACAAGCATAAACACGATTTTGGTCTCATGTTAAATCTGTCAACTTAGTTTAATTTTATTAATATGCAGATATGCATTTACATGGACACCAGTCATGAGCAGGAAGTAGCAAAAAACAAATTACCAGCTCACCAGCAAAAATTCACAGGGTAATTCGAGCATTTTCAAGTGTTCAGGCTGAGACTGGCGCAGTGATTTTAACATAGACGCAAAACCACTATCCTCAGATGACACAGCGGCTGGGGGGCGGCTTTCTCAGTTCCAGCTGATGTCATAATCATCATCCCTTCCTTATTTGCACTGTTAGGCTAGATCTGTTGCCAGCCAGTATCTGTTTTTATAGTATAGGTTAAACAGAATCTGGGAGAAATGTGTCAGCAGTAATACGATTGCAACTGTCTTTCTATATCGAGATTTAAAAGAATATTTTCATTCAAAGCATGCAAATGCAACTAGCCTGCTTCTCCAAACAATGAATCGTCTGGCTTTAACTGCATATAGCATGCAGACAGGGTCAAGAGGTTCCGTTGCTGTGTAGCTAAGCATAAGAATGGCTGAGACATGTGTTCTAAATGCTTTTAAACACGGTATAATTGCTGGTGCCGGACATGGTTCCAGCATCTCAGAAACGGTCGCCTCCTTCCCCTTGAATTTTTGTGTGCTTCTGTGTCTAGAGATTACAGAGAGTGCTGCGATGACCAAAAATAAATACCCAGTCAGTAGGAGTTCTGTGGAGGAAAATACATTAATGAGAGCGGTCAGAGGGGAATGGGCGGAGCTGTTAAAGCTAACAGGAAGGCCAGAAGTACAGAAACATCAGCCCACAGCCATGCGGTGTGCAGGGCGGCTTTTCTGAACTCGCAGCTTCTCAGCCCTTGGATAGGATTTGGAGACAAAAGGGGGCCCTCCCTGGTACCACATAGGGGTGCCTAATAAAGTGCCTATTGAGTGTAGTGTATGTTGTCTTTTATTGCACGAAGGGTACCTATTAATCTTTTTTTCTTGCCTTTTAATGAGCACTACTTCTGTGATGTCTTAGCCTGTGTGGATGATGCACTTTATATGCAAATGACTATACTGATTCAGGTATTTTGAAAATCAAAGCAGTGTTGTTCAGAACATTACCCCTGCCATGCTTCCTACCCCTTCATCCTAAATGACTGAAAGCACTTAGTATCTGCATCGAGTGTAACACAGAATAATCAAATGAAACCACTTTTCTTAATTTGTTGCATAAAAGTATACATGTTGAGTGCTCTTTTGAAAAAAAAATGGGTAGTACTCTGTATTCCCCTGTGAACTGGCAACAGTTCAGATGTGTAAATTCTTGTTTAATTATTAGTCTTATTTATAATCAGATGTGTTGATCTCTTTTCATCAAAAATCTGAATGACATTAGGGTAGGATTATGTTCTAGGTAGCTAACTTGGAGTATGTACAGTACTGCAGCCTTCCCCTCGATACCATTGACACTTAACGTGAGAGACCAGGTTCCTCTTCATAAGGAGATAGGTAATTACTAACCTAGACCTCTGGCTGTGTTGCCTGTTGGGGTTTCCTGAAGTTGAGTACCCTTTACAGTGCCCATGAGCCACAGCCAGGAAGCACCCATTCTAAATTCCAGGGTGGCCACCAGTTTGTGGGATAAAGCCACAGTATAATGAAATCTGGTCGTAGGGCCACAAAGGACAATCTGAATAAAGACGACGACATATTGAAGCAATTATACTGCCTAGTGCATCCCAGCTCTCAACCTTCTGTGGTGTCTCCCCAGTCCTCTTTTAGCTAACCAAAAACCGGATTTGAATTATTTTTATATATTTTTTTTCTTAATTAAAAAAAATATGAAGGGCTCACTTAATATAGACACCCTCGGGATGGTCAGCCACAGATGGGTTTCCTGTAGGCCTGCTTGTGATGGTGCCTGCGATGATGTGTAGTGACCGCTGCCACTCTGAATATGCACACCGGAGGATATTCAGCTCCGGGAAGAGAGCCGATTTGCACTGAGGCCCAAACCATGGGGCGGAGAGAGTCAGCCAGTATGTCAGAGGATAGCAGTGAGGGATACAATTGAAAGGCTGAGGTTAAAGCCTCTCTAGAAATCAAGGGCCAGCTGATTTTAATAAAAATAAGTAGGGAAATAGATGCTTTATAATGATTCTTATGCGTGGGTGTTTATGGGTCTACCAAACAACTTTGGTTGTGTTTTTCAATGTATTAAATTTTTAGAAAGAGTCCATAAGTATTTTGACAGTAATAGCCCTGTGAAACATTTTTCCTTTTCGAAATTAAAGAAATAGTTTAAAACATGTTTAACTTATTCACCGGTATACTCTTTTAAAGAAATGTAGGCTGATTGTTAATAAGTCTGCCGGTGGCGTAATAATCTTCCAGACAAAACAGCTGTCTCTTATCATTTAAGAAAGATTTTTTTTTTTTTCTGGGAGAACTATAGCATGTTATTTTTTTCTTCATTAAAATGACTTTTTTTTTGCACCCTGTAATTCCACAGACTACATAATTACCAAAGTTGATATTAATTTACTTATGACGCTTTTAAAGCACTCTGAAGCACTACAGACTGGAACCGGAGTGCCTGCTATGCGGGATGCAGTGCTGGCTCAGCAGGGCGGCACGCGGCATGGCCAGGCCCTCCAAACAATGAGTGGGCCAGATGCTGGTGGACCTTGGTGACGCCCAGCACTACTCCGGCCTTCTGCTCAGTCCCTGGCCGTCGCTGCTCAGCCGTCCCATACGCCAAAAGGCATTGGGGAGCAGCTTTAATCCCTGGCCAAGCTACATGGGTCCTAGTCCAGAGTCATTTTCATTTTGATTTCTTTGGGAGGCACAAACCGGGGGCATTCTGTATAGCCGTTATGCAGTTCAGATGGTCAAAAAAATACTATTCCTGAATGCTGAATTTGTATTTTTAAAACTGTGTAGTTCTATAAGATTTAACTCATTTTGTTCTTCTTTGGTCTTCTTTTTTTTAATGGAGGAAAATGCTGCTTGTATTCAAGCTAACTGCCAGTGGAGACTGGCACTGTTTTTTTCATGATAATGGTAACACTTTATAATGCACTGTAGATATCTTCATAATGCTTTATACTGGTCAGTATAAGAATTATGGATACTTTTGTACTGCATTATGTATTATAGACAAGAGCTTCATAAAGCATTCATAATACACAATAAACATAGCTATACTTGGTGATGCACACATAGCGATAGCAGCTCGGTATCAGCCCAAAGCCCAGGTATCGTTATCGGTATCAGTACAGAAGAAGTTGCATCGCTATATCCCTATCTATAATGCATGTATTTAATAAGAGCGCTTAGCACATAACCATTATCTGTTAAATATGTCTCTTTGGTTATATGGTTGCATAAACCATATATATTGGTTATATATATATATATATATATGGTATGGTATCTTTCAAAGTTAACATTTATTTATTTATATAACAGTTATTTATTTATTTTTGTAAGACACGGAATAGTAAAGAGAACATTTGCTGTGGACTAGCATGATACCTCCCACAAAACACACAGAACCAGGTTCTTCCAGGCTGCATGAATGGAGGCCTTGATTAGTACGAATAGACAGTTGTGAAAATAAATACTATACGAGCAGTAGTGTAGTGATTTGTCTCATTTATGGACACAGACTTTCAACTTTTTTGTGTCAGTTTATGTTTAATGTGCTGTCCTGTATTCTGCTGACAGAATGTTAAAAACCTTAGCAAATAACATTTTTTTTAACTATAATATGTCACAATAATGAATGATGGTTTTGTTTGCCTTCAGATTCTTTATGATGATTTGATCATATAAAAAAGTATGGAAGCCTGTTTCCACCATCTAGAGTAGAAAAACACATGCTTACCTCAAAATTCTGACTTGAATTGAAATTTTGTAAAAATTAAGTAAAAATTCAGACATTTTTCTCACTATTCTTACTTTATTTCCTGTAATTCTGAGTTTCTTAACATGATAGCCTATATCGAAGCTTATGATAATTATCCTGTAAACGTTAACAAGGTCTGAAATGGAAAGGGGCACTAAAACTTATCTTTTTCCTAATCATGTGTGATACAGGCATATCTAACCTTAATGATTTGTCTATTAGACCTACAAGACCCTGTAGCAGTCAATATATGTGTATTATTGATCCAAAAAATTGTATGACCAGGGTGGGTTGATGTGGGGGGGGGGGGGTGAAAGATCAGCTGCTTCCAGAGGGAGGCATAGCAGAAAACGTTTGAGAACCACTTACTGGCTGCTACAAACCCTAACAATCGGCATGATACAGAATATCTGTTCTACATTAAGTCGGTAAAAAATATCAAGTGTCTTTCAATTAATTGTGTATTTCAAGCTACTAAAAGTCCGAGGCAAACACTGACATCACAGGAATAACTGAATAACTCAAACCAAGGCAATGAAGGCGGCACCAGTGCCCCCCGTTTCACTGCATTCAGAATGTAGGGAGCTAACATGAAATCCCAACTACTTGCTAGCAGATTACATTAAGTTTATAATGTGTGTTTGATATATATTCCTAAGTAGCATCCTGCAGAGGAGGTGATAAATAGTCAGAATTTCGACTTACTAAGTCAGAATTCTGAGAAGTTAGAATTCGGAGAGAAATGGATTTTTTCTACTCCAGTTGGCGGAAGCAGACTTCCATAATAATGTGATTTCTTATCCAGTACATAAATTTATTTCTTTTTCTTTTTAAAGATCTGGTTCCCAGAAAGCATATTTCATCGCAGGTAATTCATTAATCTTACAGAATGGATTTCTTGGTCCTTCTTGCAGCCCAAGGTGCCGGTTTCCTGTATTCCCGAATTAACTCAGACCCAATGATTCACAGTGTGTGCGGAAGTTGAATAGCAGGTCACATTAGAACATAGCCATCTGATTCTAATCTAGAGGACATAACCTTGGCTTTGAAGTGCTGCTCTATGAGCCACAATGCTTAGGCCAGACCCTCGCCAAAATTGTTTATACACCACTGTTGAGAAATGAAAATTGCATGGTCATTTTTCACCAGTGGCCGCTGGGCTGGAGCGATAGGTGCGGACTGGGGCTTCTTTTAGTGGTATACAGCCCTTCTGGGCTGGGGCAGAAAAAAATATCAGTGAAGTAGTTTGTTTGGATTTCTGGAGACATTTTCAGCAAGTCACGGCATCATTGCTATAAGAATGCTCAAAAAGTTTCCTGAGTAAACAGAATATATATAAACCGATTTTGACTGATATATAGGTTATAAAATTAAAAACCTCGGATGGTCCTTGAATCCAAACTACATCATTGCTCTGCGTGTGTATATTCCAAAAGTTTGGTATAGTTCAAAAGCATCAACAATTGTGGGTTCATTTGAAGACTCAAAATGGCCAGAAACAAAGATCTTTCTTCTTAAACCAATCAGTCTTTTCTTGTTCTGAGAAATGAAGGCTATTCCATGGGAAATTTGTGTATCCTAGTGGAGATGATGTGGGGTTCCAATCCTGCCTTGCGTATGGATTCTGTATGTTCTCCTTATGGGTATCCTGGGTACAAAGATATGCAGTTAATCTACCTGGTGTCTAATAGTATCTTCATGTTATATGTGCTCTGTGATGGACTGGCATCCCATCCAGATTGTACTTTAGTCCTGTGCCCTGTGATGGACTGGCATCCTATTCAGGGTGATTCCCTTGGTTGATGAAGTTTGAGGATTATCAGATTAAATTTACTAGTATGTTGCAATAGCCTTGGATGTCTGTAAGTTTAGCTAAAGACATAAGTCTAAATTGATGGCTAATATCTTGCTATTACCTGAGTAATATCAAGAATTTTCTTTGCAGGATAGCCCTCTGCACAGAGTATTCAGCTTGTATGCACAGAGTATGCATGATCAGTGATACAGTCTGTCCATGTTGCATCAAGAGCCTACATGGAAAATTGCATGTATTCAGAATCAAGGAGTTGGAGTTGCCTAGACACATTCCTGCATGATTTATGTGATTACTTTTACCCACAAAAATTAGGAAAGAGCCCATTGAAATTCAGCTCATGTTTTGTAAGGCAAACCTTACTGAGGAAAAAAATGCTAATTTGTGGGCGCTGCTGCTAAATATAAACATTTTTAAATAGTTCTTCTTTGAGATGTCCTGACATCTAGTACTGCGCAAAAGTTTTAGGCCGTCAAAGGAAATGATGGTTCAGTGATCTTCATCTTGGTCTGATATGTCAGTCAAAGCCTGCCAACTTAGCCATTTCAAAACCTCCCCGAAAGTCACCCCAGTATCTACAGCAGCAGTCCAATACACCCATGTATTTTTCACTTGATTGCTAGCATACCATGTTTGGCTAATTAATACTCCATGAAGGGTTTTAACTAATTAAGTTAATTAATTAATTGAGCTGGTAGTGAAATGTAACAAATACATGGAATGGCTGAGATACTCCTGAGGAGATGTTTGGGACCTGAAGCTGTGTTCTTCTAGCCATCCAGTAAGACATCAGTAACGTTTTGGAGAACCGAGGAAATATACATTTACTAATAAGGGTGGTGCCGTAGTCATTATTGGTGCGATCATGCGCCATGATATGGATCGCACTATACCGTTAACAACAGCCTGATTCATACAACAGCCTCTTCATAAAAAGAAGCATTCACAACTTCACAACTTTAGCTGTAGTCTTTAGTTGTAGTCTTTAGTTGTAGTCTTGTCCTTATATAGAATATGTAATCTAATCTTATCTGCATTGTGTGAATTTTCTATTAAACACACTCTGACGCCGTGTTGTGATAGCAAACTTACAAATTCAAAATAAACAGACGTTGTGTAATTATATACATTACACAAAAACAACCCAGTTACGTATAAAGTACAATGTAAAACACATTAGCTAAATGCATATATGTGCGTGGTTGCCTCCATGCAAGTTGCCTGGTAAAAGTTGCGTGGCCTTAAGGTAGGAATAGGCTAATAAAGGTAAGTTAAGTAAAGTTGGGAAAGGGGAGTAAAGAAATATTTCAGTGGAATGTCGGAAACAGCCGAGGCATTGACAGGAGAGGAGATGAGACTCGTTCCAGTTATTTGTAACTGGTTCAGTCTTAAATTATCCAACATGAGCAAACTTTAGTATTATGCAAGCTTTGTTGCCATTTCATAGCGAAAGGTGGAAACACATGCGGCCTGTTCCATCACTTAAAAACACGCATGTCTGTGAATATGAGGAGTACGGAGCCCCTGAAGCAGTGCTTCCGAAAGTGTGTGGCATGCCGTTCTAAAATGCGGAATGGAATGATGTGTGTGTGTGTGTGTGTTTATTATTTGAATATAAGATATTTACTACATTTTATTGATTCTTTTCGAAATACAGTACAGCTATTTCTAACACTAATACAGTACTGTACAAATTGCATCATTCAAAAACGTGATAATACAGTCCATACTGTACATAAAATATAACTTATTGTAGTTTTACTCCTGCATCTCGTTGGCTCATTTCTGGCAGTTTATCATAAGCTTGGATGAGCCTATATTCGTCATGGAGAGAAGATGTCTTTCTTTTTGCCCTCATGCTTTCTGTGCATGCAGCATTAGCCTCCGGGAACTAGCCAGACGGGTTACCGCAAGGCAAAGTAGGGTTAACACATGCACATGGAACAGGTGGCTTGTGTTGTCACCTTCTGCTATTATGACACAGCGACAAAGCTTGCGTAATACTAAAGTTCGCTTCATGCTAGATGATTTAAGACTGAACCAGTTCTAAATAACAGAGGTTGCCTCCTTTTTTTGACTCGGCTGGTTCTGGCAGCCCACTCAAATCTTTTTTTATTCCCCTTCCTCAACCTTTCTTAACCGTATTATTCTATACCTAGCTTAAGTGACTAATTCTGGCCTGATGGCACCACACGTTAATTGGGCACTTGAGTCTTTTACCACTTGCATGAAGGCAGTGGCACAAATATTAATGTTTTACTTTTTAATATGTCACCAGTTTATTGTGCATATGATTTATGATTGTAAGTTTTACTGTGAGGTGCAATTAATTGTGATGAATAACAGAAAATTGTTTAATTTTTTTTTTTTTTATTGATTCACAGCCCACCTGAAAATATATTCCTTTTTATTTTCTGTATTTGTATTTCTATAACCAAGATTGAATTAGTTACATAATTCTAGTTTACTTAACTTTACCGGCTATAAGCATACAAACCCAAAGTCATTTCCCATACCCTCTGAAGACCATCCTGCATAGTACAGCTCTATTTAGTGCAACCATAATTAATTTCAGTATGTGATTTGACAATATAATGCATTTCCTTCAGTATTCTTGCATACTTTCTGTAAAGTTTGCTTGAAGAGGAATCAAATCCCTCAGCCTCTAGGAAGAACCCAGAAGAGGATGATAGGAAAAGTATAGTGTCTTCTGTGTCAGTCACTTCGACAGCTGCTTTTGTTCCAGTTGAGAGTGCTAGACTGTCGGCCAAAATCAATGTTCAGGGCTCCTCCATCTCCTGCTTTGTTTCCCGAAAATCCACTACAGAGGTCGAAAAATGAATTCAGTCCAAAGTATTTATCTCTCAAGAACCAAAAATATGCTTGTGCATAATTTTAAAATGTCAGTTACAGGACGAATGCTTTTTTGTAACTGAGGTTGCACTCATACTAAAATTCAATGGACGTTTTTAAAACTTCAGAATGCCACAAATGAAATGCTGAGGTCAGTTCTTTCACGTAGTACTTAGTCTTTCTGTGCAGCCCCGATCTGCATTACCGCGTCATTATAACGGAACGCACTCACCAGCTAAGGCTGTTCAAGACTTTAATTACTTTAATTAATGTCACCGGTATTTTTTGGTATATGGGAGTGTGCACTATAGAGTACCCAGACAAAACCCAGGAATTCATGGATACAAAATTGTAGCCAACAGCTTTGGTCAGGCTGAGGAGCATGCACTGATACAGCTTCTCACCGCATCTACCACACAATGAAATACCTCGATCCCAGTTGGCAACCCCCCCAGGCCAACACGCGGTCCAGTCCCACCTTCAGGAAATGGCTGTCTGTGTGCACATCCCATTGGCCTGGTCCAGCTGCGCGGGTCCTGTGCAAGGAGGATCCTGTTAGCCAGATCACCCACACGGAACCGCGCCACATGGCCATTGTGGCATGACTGATGCTAACTTGCAATGAAGGAAATCTGCCTCATTCAGGGCTCCCTGAGAAAGCGCTCATTCGGCACAAAGTCATACCAGCTGTACCCAAGGACTCTCCAAAGAGACACCGTACCAAAGGAGTACCAAAACAGGACTGAATAGGACTGACTCTTACGGAGATATCAGAAGCACCACACACCCCTCTTCCAGTGACCTCATGAACCCCCATGCTCTCCAAATGCATCTACTGACTTCATAGAAAGAGTGACGCAGTTGACATTCTCTCCATGGACAGACACTGCCGAAGGTTGTGCCCAAGAGGCTTGTTATCCAGGGCATAAGCTCACAAGTTCAGACACTCCATTGAATCCATGTAGATCAGTGAATCTTGCTTCACCAACAGATCCTTCTCAGTCATTGGTCCCCACAACTCTGCCTAACACCCAGTCCACCTCTGCCGAACACCAGAAGCAACTGTGAAGAATGCAAAGCTTCTGCCTTCACTCTGCACAGCACTCACAGTACCAGCGTAACTGCCTGGCCATGACTTCCACCAAATTCGGGGGGATACTGCAAAGCCTCAGTTTTTCTTTTTCTTTCTTTTTTCTATTCTGTCTTTCTTTCATTCTATGCATTTAATTTTATATGTATATCAATGTATCCTAACACGCCCATGTAAAGCGCCCGGGGACAACTCTGTTGTGAAGGGCGCTATATAAAAATAAACTGAATTGAATTGAATTTATTCTGTTTTTCCTGTTCCTTGGAATGCTGCATATTGCTAAGGTGTCTGATATACGCATTTGAACTTATAAAAGGTGCTTTCCAAGTGTTGTGCACTGTCTGAAGTGAGACAGACGAATTGGGTCTGGATGCTGCCCACCCCCCCACTGATTTATGGCTCCCGGCTCCTATAGTGCAGCTGGACCTCGGGATTTAAAGGTCACCCATAACTTTGTAGGAAAGGGTGAAGTCCTTTCTAATCTCGTGGCAGCTCTGAAATCTTGTTCCAAACTTTGGGCTGAGTTTAGCAGCACATTGGGTAAGTGTGTCTGATCTGATGGAGCTGCCGTTGGAGTATTGGGACCCCACCACAGGTACTGCTAAAATGTTTAGATTTCTACATTCCATTTAAACAGTCGCAGACCTTCTCTTGGCTAGATTATAGTAGATGATAGTTTCTGGCGTTTTGATTAATTTGTTGTCCCTGTTTAATAATAACAACAATAAAAAGAAACTGGAATCGCAGAACATTATTTTTTGTTGTTTTAGTTACTAAGCCAGTAGAACAGTAAGTTGTCGAAAGGCCTACTACCGACATTATAGTTGAATCTCCACTTTAATAATCGAGTCATCATAATGCATCTTTGTACCATGAGCTGTTAGCTATTCCAAGCCGCTGTGGTTTTACATGAATGGTGAACGGTGGGATTTAACCTGCTGGTTTTTCAGTCGGGGCTAATATGCTATGATTCTGACACTGAAATAAGACTTTGTTTGTTGTTGTTTCACAAGTAATACAATTAAGACGAAGGAAGTAAAAATTTGATATCTCAAAGGTAAATCTCATTCCTTTGTAAGCCTTGTGCTCACTTTCTGAATGACAAGCTGGGGCTACCTCTGGATTTTTAGTGCCTGTATTATGACTAATGGGCTGTGCTAATGACTCATTCATCTCCAGCATTCCTCACACCAGCACAGGAAAACTCTGCCACCCCCTCGGGCCCTCTCCCATCCTACAAAGATGACTATGCTTTTTCTGCATCCCCCATTGCCTGCGGATTCCCCTACTTAGCAGAACCATGACTGCTGTTCAAACCTGCTCGGTCCTATGCTGCCTTTGCATGTTAATGCGTGCATAAGGTTTCATAAACCAGTTTTTCAAACCAGTCGTCGGGGTCCCTCCCAATTCTCTGGGAATTGGGATAGAGCAAAAACGTTGTGCCGTTGGGGGTCCCTGAAGACTGCTTTGAGAAACACTGCCTTAAACCAGTAAAATTCTGAATTAATATAACCCACAAGAGAAAAGCTAGTTTGTTCTGTTGCACATGTAATGACAGCTATAAAAAACAGTCCTTTATTTATTTATCCCATAGTTTTAATCACTTTTAACAATCGACCATTCATTTTCATGCTGCAGTGAAATATTTGCAGGTAACTTGTTGAAGGAACCAATTAAAAGGTTGCCTGAATTGTTTTTCGGAGGGGAGGTGGCATTGATGAGAATTTTCAAATAAGAAAAAAGCATATTGGATTGTTTTAGAGTTTTGTGGATAATTTATCTTGCTTGCTCTGTTCGGTCTTGCTCGTAGATTGCCCTGACGTTTGTTAAGAGGTCTAAATAATAGGTCATCAAAAGCCTTGATATGCAGAATCCCCTGTGATTCTTATTATCAGGATTATGTTAGTGGGAACACCCTAAAATGTTCATTAGAGCAAAAAATAGTGTATAGGCAATGCATTTCTAACTAGTTGTATAAAAGTTACTGCAAATTATATTGGCATTTAAATAAATTATAGCCTTGCAACTTAAGCAATACAAAATAAAATTATTGACATTCTTCTGAGGAATAATATTTTAGGGTAAATTAAATGTCCAATACCTACCTAATAACCTACCTATCTGTTTCTTGTTTTCTTACGCAAGATTCACTATGTTTTAAACAGTTTAAAATGTTTAATCTTTTTGGGGAAAAATGGATTAAGAGCGAACATGTTTTACTTTAATTAATTCAGATTCTCACAGTTCTGCTTGCAGTGCGCTTATTCATGGGTAATTAATTACATGCATATATTAGCTGCTTTGCGTTCCAGTATAAATATTGCAAATGGATGTAGACTTAATTTGTCTTTTTCTTATCGGGTTAATTAGTAGCATCACCCTCAAATTCATCTTATGTTAGAAAAAAGATTATATATTGCACTACTCAGCAGACCCCGGAATCATGGTGGCAGGAATGAAACAGGGCTGATTCATTCAAACAAGGATGCTCTTTTATTGATAGTCCTTCCAGGCACCAAACACCAACACTCCCAACACTCTGCACAGCCACAGATATACACAGCCATTTACATTATTTACACAGTTGGGACATCTTTTTTACATATAATTAGCACAGGCAGCCCAGAGCCACGTAATTGTAAAAATATGCTCTTATCGCATCGCAGACATCTGCACTCTGCAAAATCAGTACGGGTGGTATCAGAAGTATAGCTTGTGTAGGACTTGGGAACCAAGCTATGCTGCTACAGTACTTTTTCAGCTGTGCCTGGGTTATTTACTGTGCTAGGCCTAGATAATGTAACACAAAGGATACTAGTCACAAAGAAGTGGCTGCAAATCCATAGTCTCTGCCCATGGTGATCTTGGCTTTTCCATTTGTATTTGTGGAAGTCTATGCTTGATGCAGTGTTGGGAGATGGCATGCCACTATGTGACAGAGAGTTACTGACTGTGGGCAGCAGGTGGCGAGCTAAACATGTCAGTTTGGGCCTGGCCAGTACTTGGACGGGAGACCAATAAGGAAAGCTGGGCTACTGTTGGAAGAGGTGTTAGTGTGGCCAACAGGGGAGCCGGGTTAGTGAATACCAGTGCAGTGACAGACACGTTGTGCTAACAGAATGGTGTTGTCCTCCGGATTAGATTAACAACCCTCTGAGATTGTGCCTAGGCATCTTTCTAAAGCAGGGGTGGGAGATCTTATCGGCAAAGGGTCGGTGTGTGTGCAGGTTTTTGGGATGATTTGACAGATCATCCTCATACTTTGTTGAACATTTCGTGAACAGCCGCACATGGAAATGGTTGCAGTCGTTAAAATTATCATATAATTTTCAGGTGAAATCAAGGTCTGGTGTTTTCAATTAGTGGGATGACAGTCGGGTGTGAGTGGGAGACCCTGTTTTATTTCAGTGCATGTGTATCATGGCTCGAACAAAGGAGGTATCTGAGGAGCTCCAAAAGAATTTGAAAGTTTTTGAAGACCATCTTTATAGAGTTTGGACTCCACCAATCAACAGTGAGATGGATTGTATACAAATGGAGGAAATTCAGGACCATTGTTACCCGCCCCAGAAGTGGTTAAACATCAAAGAGAACTCCAACTGCAAGGTGTGTAATAGTCCGAGAGGTTAAATAGGAGCCCACTGTAACTTCAAAGCAACCGATAGCCTGTCTCATATTGGCGAATGTTGATGTTCATGAGTCTACCATCAGGAGAACACTGAACAGCAATGGTGTGTATGGCAGGGCAGCAAGGGGAAAGGTCTCCCCCAAAAATATTGCTGACCATCTACAGTTTGCTAAAGATTGTGTGGACAAACCACTGGAAGAATGTTTTGTGGATGGATGAAGCCAAAGTAGAACTTTTTGGCCTAAATGAAGAGCGTTACATTTGGAGGAGGAAAAACACTACATTCCAGCATAAGAACCTTATCCCATCTGTGAAATATGGTGGTGGGAGGGTTCTGGTATGGGCCCATTTTGCTGCATCTGGGCCTGGACAGCTTGTCATCATTGGTGGAACAATGAATTCTAAAGGAAAATGTCAAGACATCTGTCAGTGAACTGAATCTCAAGAGACAGTGGGTCATGCAGCAAGTCCTTCTACCAAAGAATGGTTGAAGAAGAATAAAGTGAATGTTCTGGAATGGCAAAGTCCTGACCTTAATCCAATAGAAATCTTGTGGAAAGCGAGCAGTTCATGTGAGGAAACCCACCAAGAGTTGAAGCTGTTCTGTATGGTGGAAAGGACTAAAATTCCTCCGAGTCAATGTGCAGGACTTATCAACAGTCACCGCAAACGTTTAGTTGCAGTTAATGCTGCACAAATATATATGAGAGAGCGATAGGGAGCTTTCCTGGGACATATTTCATATCTCATGGCAGATTCAAAGGTTTCTTTCACAGAGTTGGAATTCACCGTCTAAGCTCAGCACGCCCTGGTGTATGGTCACTGGGAATTATCATAAGAACATAAGAACACAAGAAATTTACAACGAGCGGAGGCCATTCGGCCCATCAAGCTCGTTTGGGGAGAATTCAACTAAAAGGTCAGAGATTTTAAAATCGTATCTAGCTCTGCATTAAAGGAACCAAAGGATTTGGCTTGCACTATGCTATCAGGAAGACTATTCCATATTCTAACTACACTCTGTGTAAAGAAGTTATCGTATTAAAACGTGTGGCTTGCTTGAAACTAGGGCTCAGTTAAGCTGAAATATATTCCCTCCTTGAAGTTGCCTGATGTTTCTCTTGTTTTGTTTTCACTTCATTCTGATGTCCAACTTGTACAATGTAACATAGCTGTGATTCATCTTGAACCATCCTGCTACTTAGTAGGACTACAACCTTCTCGCTTTGTGCATGACAATTTCCATGGAACCTGGCACCACTCCCAGAATCATGCATCTTAATAGTGGTGACATCATTCGGGCTCCTGATCGTCTTCTGCTTAACACCCGCCTGTCTGCAAATAGACCGTTAAACAAGCATTTGGGAAACTAAAGCATGATTTGTTCTCTTGTTAATTGATGTTAGCTATTGATTGTGCTCCTTTACATTTCTTGTGCGCTCAGATCTAATAAGAAGTGGGAACCATGCACTCTTCTTTTATACCTCCCCATTAAACTGTGATGGAATGGGAGAGATCGCACACAGAGAAAGGAGTGTGCATTTTACCCGGGCAACAATAGGAAGCTCCAGGGATTTTTGTCAAGGAGCCAAATTATTTCAGAATGCCAAAATCCAATTCTGTATTACTGTCATTGGTAAAGACCAATGAGTAGTGGAGTTTAACTTCTTCTCCTCCGTCAAACAACCAATGGTTATGTTGTCCCTTTTAATTTTTCCTAACCTTGCTTTGGTCTTGATAAGATTGAAAACTCAACTCATTTGGAAAGAGGTAAATGTCCTTTAATATCACCAATATGAAATGACATTAAGGAGAGAGGGCGCTAAGCATTTATTTATGCATTCATTCATTCATTCATTCATTCATTCATTCATTGCTTGGTTTGTTTGTCTAGATTAGGGTGTTTTGGTCATTTTAACAGATTTATCATCCGCATCTTGAATTAGTTACCATTTTCAGATGTTAACTAAATATGAATAATATGGCTCAGTTTTTTGTGCCTTTATAAACCATTATCAAAATAAAACATAATACAAATATTCCACACATTTGTACAAACAGCTTTATCAAATAACTTAGTCATAAATAAATATCTTGCCGGGAACAAAAAGTATTCCTGGCTTTCTAATGCCTTTAATGGATCTTCTGTAATTTCTCAGTTTGTCAAGGTGCAAAAGCCAAGCCATGCTCTTCTGTCGCCCTCGATGAGGTGGAAAAAGAACTTGATCTTCAAAGGCCCCTTTTTATGAGCCTTATAGAGCATTTCTAACACTTTAGAGTATGGAATGCTGGGAGTCGGTCATAATGAAGCCTGCCATCCTGCACATCATGGAGGTAGCACTTGTCTCGTGGGGCACGTCTTCTCCGAAGGGGCCCTGCTTTCATTGCTACCTGCCCTGGTGCCACTGCTGCACAGAGAAGGCTTTGATTTCTTACGGAGTAGGATCTTATTAGTTGAACGCTTTTTAAAATAAGTGCTCATTTACACTGGTTAATGAGGGTGGATTCTGGACAAGGTAAAAGGCAGACATTTGTCAAAAGGGGGCGGGTGGGTGCAAGGCTCGGGGAGGAGTGGAAATGCCCGTGGAGTCGTTGTGGAAAAGGCCGCACAGAGCAGGCGGTGGACTTCCCATGAGCAGAAACGCCCCTCTGTTTCTCAGTCGGAAGACATCGTTCCGAACTTAATGCCTGTATTGTTCTCTTCCGAACTGCATAAGAGAGATGCTTGTTTTTGGATCACATTTTTCAACAGGCAAAGCTAACATCACTAAAACAGGGGGGGGGGGGGGGGGGGGGCGGGGCGGGGGCGCGGCGCCGGGCCCCGGCGGGGGGGGGGGGGGGGGGGGGGGGGGCGGGGGGCGGGGGGGGGGGCGGGTGGGGGGGGGGGGGGGG
>JAODKN010000039.1:4366437-4378447 GCA_026774425.1 Petrocephalus zakoni | reverse complement strand
TATGAATAAGCTGCAGGTGATCTAACTCAGAGTTTCTCAAACTACTTTGTCCTGGGGCCCAGTCAGTGCTTTGGGACACGGCTCCGCGGACCAGAAGTAACCTTGTCACGGACCGGCGCCAGGCCGCAGCCCATAGTTTGAGAAGCCAGGATCTAACTTTCTATCTGGCTCAAATGAGAAAAATATACAGATGTGGCCAATATTTGATGGATGGGTGTATTAATTGTTTGATTGATTGACTAAAACATACAACTGAATTCAACCCTTGATTTAATTGCTTTCAGGGTGAAATTTGAATGCATATTTGTATGACTCTGTCCATGATAGATGGTTAGAAGATTGATGGATGGATTTTAATGCATGTCCTTGTCATTTAAAAGAGAACTAAATTGTTCAGCAATGTACTATTATTACTGTACTGTGTTGCAGTTGAATCATCTTTATACATACAAATAAAAATTTGCAATCGCCCAATGAATTATCGCAACGTACCTGTGAGCTGCACCCAGAAATGTTTGAGTAAGGAAAGATATTGAAGGAAATCAGTGTAACGAATGTCTTCTTTTGTACTTTTTGTCAACTATCTGCTGTTTTTTTTTTTCAACTTCATTTCTTGCAAGCCTTCCAACACTATGCAGTTATTTTGTTTTCCATTTTTCCACAATAAATCATGACTTTATGGCTTATATCGCGATAAAACTAACTCCTCTATTCTTTCTTTTCACCCAACAGATAGCACCAACCAGCATAACAAGTCCAACACTGCAGAGGGTATCTTCGGCTCCAAGCCTGCGCTGTTTGCTGCCATTGGGGCGGGCTGTGTCCTTTTCCTCCTATTTACCATCATCCTGATCATTCTGCTCATCAAGATTAAGAAACGGGTGAGAAAGCACTCTCAGCAGCGCACGGCGACCTTGTCGCTCAGCTCCCTGGCTAGTCCCAAGTGCTCGGGGAACGCGGGCTCGGAGCCCAGTGACATCATCATCCCGTTACGGACTACAGAAAACAACTACTGCCCCCATTATGAGAAGGTGAGCGGTGATTATGGCCATCCAGTCTACATCGTCCAAGAGATGCCTCCACAGAGCCCGGCCAACATCTACTATAAAGTCTGAAGTTTTTAGCCATGGTACATATACTTCTAAAGAACTTTACTACCTATAACCTCTGGAAAGTGATGGACATTTCTGACGTGAGAGCGAGGAGGGAAAGCTAAAATTTTGATACGACAGTTACAGTAGTCAGGACACTTTCACATTGCTCTGCACGTCAGGGAGAGGTTATTTGGTCCTCCACATCCTTCTCTTGTCTGGTTTCTCGCTGCCTGCTGTCTGCAGCTGGAACACTGGGACGGTTCAGCCTTTGAAACTATGTAGCCTTCTTCGTTGCCTTTGTGGAGACTGGAAACGTCAGCGGGGTATTTTAAAAGACAAAACCCTGCAATAAATGAGCTGTATGTGATGGACTTCGTAGCTCAAGTGGAGCTTTCACAGGTCGCTCAGGGAGCTGGGCGCAGTGCGATGGCAGACACCATTCCCTTCACACCACGATATATACCTTTGTCATGTCATGCTTTCATCAAAATAGCTTTTTTTAAACGACTTTATCTTTGTTTTATCCCATGTTTCCTCCACACTGCTTTTTCCCCCCCCCGAAACATCCTATTAACGATTTCTGAGATTTTCTTTGTGTACCAACTGCACAGCTAACAGTCCGTACAGTGCAGACAAATTTATCATCAGTACATGCTGTCTGCTGCTAGAGAAGAGGACATTTCTGTCTGTACATTTCCCAAAAGGCGTGTAACTCAGGAAGCACTTACTAGGTGTGTCATGTGATCACCTCTTCCTGAAAATGAATTAATAAAATGTAATTTGTTCATACTAGATTCCCGGGTGCTGTTAATTTGAATAGCAATTACAAAGCATTTGACAGCTGAACACCCAAATGCCAAAACCATTAATGTCCTACATAATATTTTGCTTCTTATGTTTAAATATATTACCCATGAGAAAGATCATTTCATTCAAGATTGAAAAATATTCATTCATTCATGTTTTATTCATTCTTTCATCGACTACAGGCTTTCCAAGATGTGTCTGACATGAAACGGCACTCAAATAGAGGGTTTGCACGACTTGAATGGGGTACTTCTTTTTACTTTTAGAATTAAGAATCATTTGTCCACATACATACATACATACGTGCTTGAAAGGGTAAGACTTATTTTTCTCCCGGTGGGACCACGTTTGAGTCACTGGAAACTGAGGGGTGTAGATGAGCGTTGGCCGTGTTGGTCTGAGCCGGCCAGAATCAGCCTGGGACAGCAGGCTCTTTGCCGGTCAGAACTGGCACGCTTTAATATGTACGCAGCTGCAAGGAGGACACGGGAAATGCAGAACATGTGTTTGGTGCCTCTCACTGAAGAAAGAGTGATAAAGATGAAGAAGAGAATTAAAGAAAATAGTTTTCTGGCTCAATTCCTGTTCAAATCCATTTCGGCTTTTTGGTCCTTGCTCTTCGGTCTGCAGGATTCATCTGGCTGGGAAGTTATTTCCATGAACATATAACATATGCAGCGAGTCCACCCAAAAAAAATGCAGTTATCAGCCAGCTCTCTCTTGTAACATGTTTCGCTCAATTTATGAGTATAACAATTAAAAAATTTGTAAGCAATATTATAAATAGGATTTTAAAGTAAGCTTAAGGTTAAAGCTGAAGCATATATAAACATCTAGTTTTTTTTTCTTCCAAATTTCATCTGCTTACAAATGTTATAATTATTCGTAGGGAAACATTGTTTATTGAATTTATGAACCTGGTCTTGGTTCTATCATAGAAAGCATTGCTCTAATGATGGTTTCTTTGTTAACACCTGTTCTGTTTTAGTTCATCATTAACAAGACCATCTGGTTGCTTCAGGAAAAGTGACCCTTATTTTCTTAGTCATAGTTCACTGAGCAGCCTCAGAAATTGTCCTCAAATTCTCTTAGAAGTCAAACTTTTATCTTTCCTACGACAAGGTAATTATCTCTGTTAAGACTTTAGTCAGTCCTTTTGATTACAAAGTGATTAGATCAGTGGCATACTGTATGTACTTCTTTGGGTTTCCTGGGATCAGTGTCAAATTGTAAAGCACATAGAATAGTGGTAGGGGACAGTTCACACTCTCAAGATAAAAATAACTCATCATCATCATCATCATCAACAGCATTATTATTATTATTATTATATACTTGGTATGCTGCAGGACGTAAAATGGTTATTAGGTTACAGTACACTGGAATATTCTTTTTTTAAACCAATAATGTACTCAAAAATACTGCACATCATTCTCACCAGTACAAATTAATTTTGTTCAAATCTGCAGGTAAACACATGGAAGGTAATAAGACCCTGAAGCTTTGTTTCTGGGACACACAACTTATACAAACGTCTGCGTTTCATTAATGTTGTGACGCCGGCGAGAGGAACGAGCCTTGATGCAGGCTGCCAGCATCAAGGAGCCAAGCACAACGGACAGCATTGACAATAACCGACAGGGGTAACAGACTCAGACTGACTTATAAAGGGTAGGACATCAAGGACCAAACACAAGGCAGGTGTGCAGGGCTAACAAGGGGATTGGATCATAAGGCAAAGCTAAACAAGGCTCAGGTGCGGCTAATTAAGCCACGTCTGAGGGGAACACAGGGAAAGAGACATGCAGGGCGGGGCTGAGCGTGACAAATCCGCCACCTCACGCCAAACTTAAATTTGTTCAAATTCATCAGGAATTGATTTTAATGTGTTGTATTACCAATATTTGAACTATTTTCAATTTCACATTTTTAGACAGAATTGTGTAATGTGAAAGTGGAAAATGTTTGTAATACCTTTATCATGTAATTCTTCATTTCTTGATTTAAAAATTCCTTGATTTTAACAGAATTTTAAGCATTCATCATGAAATATAAAATACAGAGCAAAAACAATTCATACAATTTTCCAGCTAATAAAAAATGTGCAAATAACATTTTCATAAAAAAAAATTAAATTATTTGAAATTTTCAGGGGTAGTACTTGTGATTTACTTTTTTCTATTTTTTTAGATTAAAAGTATGCATTGTAAAATAATCTACAGTCTACATTGGAATAATGTAAATACGTGGAAAAAAAGAAAAAAATATATTAGAGCCCCATTTATGAAAAATATCTAATTAGGTTTTTTAATGATGAATTTTGTAAGTAACTGACTTTTATAAAAGACATTTTGTATAAAGTTTTGGATTATTTTCTTGACAACATTTTTGTTAATAAAAGAAAATATTTCTTAGAACAGGTCTCCAAATGCCGTGCAGTTATTGCCATAAAAGCAATTCAACTTTTTAACACACTGTATTGATGAACAGGTTAAGAGAACAACCAGTGGGAATCTAATTGGCAGTGCCATCAATCAGTTATATTCAACTTTCTGTGGTAAGTACTATCCTAAACTTATTAGGATATTGTATCGTACTAAGGAAGTAAGACATTGTCACCTGGTATTGTAACAGTGCAACCTACACTGCAACCAACACCGCAACCTTTACTACCTTTAGTAAAGCTGCAGGTTTGTAGCTTTACTTTCTTTACTATGTTCTAATATTACCTGTACTGGTTCCCTCAACATCAAAAGCTTCGAAAAGCTGCCAGAATGCCACCATGACCTTTACATGAATGTGTTGGCTTGTCAGAATGAAGCACTGCCACATACACGTTTACAAGTTGCCCACTTTCCTGGACCCAGTAAAGCTTCTTATGTTATCCAGTCTCTGTTCAAGATAAAGACCCATCTTTACGTTTAATGGAGTTTTATGAAAGCCCAGTAAATTTGTGCTCCTTTGTACCTGCTCCGTAAATATCTGTGCTTATATTTTACTTTTCATGCCACTTTTTACCCTTCTTAATATTATACCAATTATACTGGAATGTTATTCCATGATCTATTTTGAAATTTGGTATTGCATATTGATAAATACATTTTTCCTGTGGATATTTTTGTGTTCAAAAATTTTGCGGACTACCCTTATGTGTCAGCATAAAAAGAATCATGCAGTAACAAATAGTCATCCAGGGCATGAGGTCAGGAATCATGGTCTTGAAATGATATTGATCCCCATGGGGAAATGTTGTTTCCACCTGGGCCATCTTGCTCTTCCGTGAGAGCAGATTTGACAGCAAAGGGCAGCTACTTGAAGCAGCACCCAGGGAGCTGGGGGCTAAGGGCCTTGTCCAAGGACTCACAGATGTGCCGGGGGCCAGGCTTGAACCGACGGCCTTCCGGTCACAGAGGCTTAGTGCACTGAGCTACATGAACTACATGAAGATGTACTGATTCCAATGTATAGATGCAGTTACGTATTCAGGCCCTTTTACTGTTTTGCACATTTTATTTTGTTGTGGATTTCATTTTGACTGGACAGAATTGGCAATTTTATCCAAAGATATATATAAAGGGTGTCCCAAAATTCATGCAAGATTTGAATTTTGCACCATTTGTGCGGTATAGTGTTACCAACAGAAAAAAAGACTGACAGTTCAAGGTTATTAAAAATGGAGCGCTACACGAAAGAACAATGCGTTTTCATTGTTGAGAAATATTTTTAAAATAATGAATGTTTGGCAGCTACATTTCGCAATTTTCGTACAAAACATGGTCGGAATAGTGATTTAACTGTGAAGAGATAAAAAAATTTTGGGAGACTGAATCAATTAGTGATCTTAAACACTCTGCCCGTCCTTCAACAAGTCGTTCAACACAAAACATTGAAGCAGTTCGTGAGAGTGTTGCTGAGAGTACAGGGACATCAATTTGGCACCGTGGTCAAGAGTTGGACATTTCATGAAGCTCTCTACAGTGTATTCTCACAAAAGATTTGCATCTTCATGCTTAAAAAGTTCAATTGACTCAAGAACTGAAGCCTACTGACCACGCGATTTTGTTTTCGAACAAAATCATCTTCAGCGATGAGGCTCATTTTCATCTTGATGGCTTAGTTAATCGACAAAATTGTCGCATTTGGGGTTCCATACATAACCCTATACTGTATACTTTATGAATCAATAAAAAATTTAAAATTTTTCACTATAAACCTGTGTTTTCTATCAAAATTACTTCTTATGTGAATTTTGGGACACCCTTTTATTTACATTTATAGCATTAGACAGATGCCCTTAGCCAGAACGACTTGCATAAGTGCTTTAAGACTGTTAGTGAATACTTTCTGATACTGGTTCAATAGAACCTGGGCTAAGAATACAATCTGTCTAATACTCTGTTGGGGAAAACACAGGATTTGTGTGTGTGTGTGTGTGTGTGTGTAGATATATATATATATGACCCTTTCCAGAGTTGGTCGTCCAGTCAAATTGGGCATCTGGGCAATAAAGACCTTAGTCAAGGAGACGAGGAAGAACTCAACAGTCACTAAAAGTGAACTACTCTTTCTATTGTTCCTTTTCCTCCTTTTCCCCATGCATTCCTGTCTGTGTCATTCCCCTGATATAGTTGTCCTGTTGTAAAACAAAATGCCAAAAACCAAAATAAAGGGCTCCAACCATCCTGTAAAGAGACAGGAGAACCTGTAGGACAGACAACCACCTCAGCAGCACTCCCTAAAGTAGACTGTTATGGCAAAGTCGCAAGACGAGAGGCACTGTTGAGTAAAAGCCATATGACAGCCCGCTTGGAGTTTGCTAAACAGCACTTAGAAGGCTCTGACAACATGAGGGAAAAGATTCTCTGGGCTGATGAGACAAACATTAGATTGTTTAGGCAGAACAGCAAGTACTACGTCTGGTGAACACCAGGCACTGCAGATCTAATAGCATCCCTATGGTGAAGCACGGTGGTGACAGCATCATGCTCTGGGGGTGCTTGTCAGCAGCAAGACCGAGGAAGACCGATCAGGACTGAAGGAAGGATATATGTAGCCAAATACAGGAACGTGCTTGAAGAAACCCTCCAGAGTACACACAAGCGCAGACTGGGGGGACCGTTCACCTTTCAACATGACAGTAACCCGTAACATACAGCCAAAACAACACTGGATCGGCTTAGAGACGAGCCTCTGAATGTGTGTAAGTGGCCCAGCCAAAGCCCAGACTTCATAAGCATCTGTGAAGACACTTGAAGGTGGCAATTCACTGACAACCTCCTTCAAGTATGATGGAGAGTAAAAGGATCTGCCGTGAAGAGTAGGACAAAGTGTCCAAGTCCAGGGGTGCAAAGCTGAGGCAGATGTGTCCAAGAAGATCTGAAGCTGCAGTTGGTACCATTGGGGCTTCTACAAAGGATCGAATGATGGGCCTGAATACTTTTGTAAAGAAGAGATTACAGTTTTTGATTTTTAATACATTTTCAAAAAATGTATATATATGTATAGATTTATGGATAAAATTGCAATTCAATTGCAATATCCATTAAAAATGAAATCCACGACACAAAAAAGTATGCAAAAAGTAAAGGGGATGAACAAAACCCACACAAATACAATAAGAACATAAAGACTCTACTCACCCAAAGCCATGTCTTAACGAGGCAGGAATTAACCCCTCAACCCAAGAGGGGGTTAATGAAATCATGATTCCATGTGTGAGGGATTAATGAAATCATGATTCCATGTGTGAGGGATTAATGAAATCATGATTCCATGTGTGGAATTTTTTTATCATACTGTTATATTGATAGCTCTTAAATTAATGTTTGTATGTTTTTTTAACAAATTTAGTTTGTAGAAGAAATGTAAGATTATTAGCTTTTGGTAGGTAATTATCAGTTTTCTCCTTTTATAAGAAAAGCACTGCATTTTTCAAGATTCACTTATATGTGATGTGAACAAAAGGGCAGATTTCTGCTGTAAAATGCAGTATCAGGAGAGCACAGGACCACCTTAAAATTTCTGTTGGTGCCAAAATACAAAAGACAGACTCATTCTTGTCAGCATTGTTGTTACATCTGGATCATCAATGCAGAGCTGTATTGACTTTATGAAACCACGCACATTCAAAAGTCCTTTCACAAAGGATATCTAAAAACAATTTTTTAGTCCAAAGATGACAACATTGCACTGAAAAAGACTGGTCCATTAGGCATCCGGCCCAGCCAAGAGCTTGCCATAACTCAGCAGAGAGAAGGTACTGAGCCAACAGGATCCCACCCCGCCCCCACGACTCAGTTTGGCTTGGCCAATGACAGCCTGGATTTAAGTCGGCAATCTAAAAACTGCCCAAAGTTCAGTGAGGTGTCACAGTGAATGGATGGATTTGTGACCCATATTCACTGAAATGAGCTGGGCACCCTCCTGGCATGCTTCCCTGGGAAACTGTTTATTTCAAAATTAATATAAGAAAAAAGAAACAAAGGGCAAAATATTTTTCATGCTGAGACCTAAAAGCTGAATATCTGGAAGCCATTTAAACTACAATTCTTCTAAAATGTTTATGATCAATTTTTAAATTCATCATAATTTGATGCTTTGAGTTGAAATTTGAATGATTTCTTGCTAGCTGATAACATGTAGGGCCTCATTATACCGGCTCATGAACTTCCTGCTCCAGAGGAGGTGCTCAGTGTCCCATTCATTTCTAGCAGAACATGTCATATATGAGAACGTAATAAGGCCAGTTGCTAGATCTTCATTTTATGGCGTTACCATTTCCTGTGAATTCCATGTCAAGCTTCCAAAAGTCATACAAGCTACATCTGGATGCAAACCCACGTGATATTTAGGCTGCAGCTGTTTCTTATTTTCTTTAACATACCAATGGGCTGTCTCATTGTAAACGAGTTAAATAGGAAGACGTTTGAGGCTTGCATTGAAAATAGGTGACTTCTGTTGCTGGAAAGCAATTTATTTGATAAAACATTTGGCGAATAGCTGCAGACAGCGAGATGCCATGTGCACTGTGAAAGCCACCCCAGAATCTGATTTCCAGTCACTATCTAGGAATAAATGAAAACAATATAAAGGCACTGCTATATAAGCAATAACCAGAGGGCAGATAAGCTCATTGAAATGTTTCTTAATCTGCATTAAATCTTTTGAATTAAAGGCTACCGTAGGCTTCACCATAACTGTCTCCTCCCTGTATGGCAAAGTCATAGTTATTCATTTGCTTTATATGGCATAGACCTTATTACACAGAACACATTATAAATATCTGTTCTTCTCAATACAACAGGATTCCAGATTTTTGTCTATATCTGAACAAAATCAGAGAATATTACATTTTTAATTTACATTTTTGGACTTTCTTTGGATTTTCTTACATTAATTAATAAGCTAGAAACCTAGCTTGTCCTCAGTAGTGATTCTGTGCAACAAAACTATAACTTGCCTATGTATTATATAACATACAGTACATGCATATATCTATTACATAACACAATGTAATAACACAGATATTACATATGGTTTTATCTTATACATGTAATAGTACAATTATTGCTTGCCACATTGTCAGCCCTTTTAACTCTTTGTTGAATCGTTCTTAACAAAGAACAGTGGTTTATACCTACCATCTATTGTAGGCTTCACTGCATGGTCTTGCTCCAGCCCAGAGCTGCAAGGGTTATTGGTAATGCTGAAATGATCAGCATATTTGTCTCAAACCTGCTTTATTGCATTACTTGCTGGCATCAATCACATTAAACCTCTTCCAGGTCAGAAAAAATAACGCACAATGTCCATTTATGTTGCACATAGGAAATTTACCTGGAGATGATTTATCATGATTATTTGTTCAAGGGACCTTAAGAGAATGAATATAGAACAAAGCATACTTTCAAAAGGAGAAGACAATAGGAAAGCATGCCACGGCTGTCCAGTGTTTAATTCATTGTTACATAATGCATGGCCAGTTAAAATTAAACTGTCTGGATAAATGAAAAATGTTTATTATTTATATTTTATATATTTTTGTGTATATAAATAATTGCATGCATACATGTCATTACACTAGGTATTTGGCTGGGAGAAGCCAATATAGGTTTTACTGTAATGCAGATTATTAGTATATCTGCCTGCTTGTGATTCCCAGTAACTGTGATTCCATCCATCCATCATCCATTTATGCTCATCAAAGTCATGGGGTCCAGGTAAATCCTTTTTGTAAAATATGTTTGTAACTGCTATTTATATACTGAAGAATGTACATATACTTCATTAAATGTCAAATTATATAGATTTTACATTTTTATTACATAGCCAGTTGTCATACTGGAGAGAGAAGAAATGCATGTTAGCACACAGAACCGTCTGTCCTTAGGACAGCAATGTTTTTTTTTGTCAGGTTCAAAAAGGCATATAACTAAGGACACTGTCAGAAAAGACGACTATATAAATGTTAAAACAGAGGTTTCTGAGGAATCCACCTGTTTCACACGGAATCACATGAAACGTGTTGCTTACTCCCATCAAACGGAATGTTAAGGCAAACACAGCTAACTTTGTCTCTAGGCCTTTAGCTTTAATTTGCATCACTAAGAAAATGCCTCAGTGTTTTGGGGAATCAGATGTAAAGGGTCTTTTCCCTGTTTTTCTTTACCTTCCCTTTCAAGGTGAACGCTACTGAGGAACTGAATGCAGATTCCTGGGTGGAATTCAATTCACAGGAGGCCTGCAGCTCCCCTGTCTTTCTGATGATAAGCTGTCAGAAACATGAATGCGAAATGACTTATGCAAAGGGCTTCTCCGAGTTTCAAGGGGGTCGCACACCGCAGGAGAGACACCTCGCGAAGGCGCTGAATATTAATGTCAGAAATGATTTCTAATGTGCGTGTTTCTGACTCCTGCATAAAAGATGTGAGCCTGAAATGTAGCCAGATGCCAGAGAGATATAGCTTCCACCTTTTTCTTCCAAAGATCTTGGGTACCGTTAATCAGCCTTGAACTGGGGTGAGACACTGGCACCACAGGAATATGAAGGACCCAATCAATAAATCAGAAATGATAGTGAAATCAGTAATAATCCAAGCTGAAATAATTATATGAAAAGATTTTTTTAAATAAGTGAACATACATATTCTGTTCATTTCACAGATATGCACCCAACACACGCTTATCGAAAATACAATGTCTTACTTGTTGCAACTCCCAATAGCAGCTTTCCTGAGACTGTCCAAAACGATAAAGCCTGTCCACATATTCTGGTTATCTGGGATATGCTGTCGAGCCCGTACTTAGATTTACAGTGGAATTACTTTTCTTGGAACGACTGAGGTTACCTGCCACGGCACATCATCGCAGTCATCGCAAGTCATGACGACACTGGAGGTTCTTCTCTATGACACAGAGGAATTTCATCCCTCCTACCTCTCTGAATTTCAATACATACCACCAGCGTTTACTCTGTAACTTAAATTAAAAAAGGAACCACTTCCCATTAGCCTTAGAATGAATAATCTGTGTCATGCTCCCGGTGACAATGATTTTCCGTCTTAATTTAAATGCCCGGACTGAGCTTCTGTAAATCTAAATCACCTGCAGATTTACGTTATGTCTTTTCTTACTGTTTAGCAATTAGCCATTCCCGTTTGACTGTCTGTAAAATTGTTTATTTGCTATGAATAAAGATATAAATTGTGCCCATAGGCTCTGGGCCCCCCACAAACCTGAACAGGATAAGCGGTTTTAGAAAACGGATAGATAGATGGACGTTCATGATGGTTTATTTCCTCAACTTTTTTTTCCTCATTTCTTGTTATTTGTTCTACTCTCCGTAACTCTTGCCCTGGATCTGATGAAATACTTTTGATGAAATACTTCCTGCGCCAGTAGCCTCTAGAATATTTTCAAGGCCCCTCACGACCTGTACAGTACCACTTAAAATGAGGTACAAAAAAATGCTACCTGTGCAACTATAATAGAGATATAATACTTATAGCTGATAATGCAACCTATATCACTTTAAAAGAGGTATAATAGCTACAGGTGAAAATGCTACCTGTACCACTTTAAAAGAGATATAATAGCAGTGAAAATGCTAC
>JAODKN010000039.1:4332190-4366337 GCA_026774425.1 Petrocephalus zakoni | reverse complement strand
GTGAAAATGCTACCTGTACCACTTTAAAAGAGATATAATAGCAGTGAAAATGCTACTTGTACCACTTTGAAAGAGGTTTATTAGCTACAGGTGAAAATGCTACCTGTACCACTTTAAAAGAGATATAATAGCAGTGAAAATGCTACCTGTACCACTTTGAAAGAGGTTTAATAGCTATAGGTGAAAACTACCTGTACCACATTTTCTGCTGACCAGCAACCTGTATCACCAAAAAAGATTTCTTGCAGAGCCAGATAAGTTTCAGATTTATGGTAGTGTGGGCTTTACTTTGGGTTTGGATACATATAATTGCTATTCTAGACTCATAAACACATACACATTGCTCTTTATATTTTGTTGACATGGTGTTGCTTATATTGAAAAGATATATTTTGCAGACACTCTAAAAGGACATATACTAGCTTTGTTATTTGTAAGTGCTGGTAAAGATGATCAAATTATGGGTGGTCCTCTGGATTTTTTACATTTTAAAGCTTTATTGAAATTTGAAATACCTTTTTCACCGAAGTCCGGTGTCACACGGCACGGGCGCTATTGTGCAGGCAGATGTTTCCTTCTCCTCTCCACGGTGCGTTTCTCCAGCAGTCCCAGCTCCCCAAGGCTGCACTCTGTTTAGACAACACGCAATTTGGTGGTTTTGGGAAAGGATCCCTAAAATCGTTTGATGCCAACAATCCGCTGTGCGCAGAGAGCACGGCTCTTTGTTTGTCTGCATGAGTAAATGATGAGAAGCAAATGAGAAACAAAAATGCAACAAAAGTAAATACTTGGAGTACACTTATATACATGTGGGCAGAGTGGGCCTGAGATCAGACTGCTGAAAAATGCAAATAAATTAGAAACGAGATCACCTTACCTAACAGAACCCTGTTATGGGGCAGAACCCTTGTCCAAAATATCCATAGCTTCACAAAAGTGCATTCACTATTTAATTGTGGAGTGTTGCTCAGTAGGCTAAGTCTATGCATCTGTGCTCAGAAGGTCTCTGATCTCAGAAGAATAGTCACATGTCCATGGACCCCTGAGCGAGGCCCTTAAACCCCAGCTACCAGGGTGCTGTGAGGTGGCTGTCCCTCACTGAGACCATCAAGCTTTCACTGCGGCAAAGACAATATCCCTAATAAGTATTATTATGTGTTTAATTTGCTTCCTATATTTCAGATACGATTTAATAATATTATTTGTTTAGCCAGCATAAATTAATTTATTCACAGCATTTACAATGTATCTCATTTATTAAAAGAACTCTGAAACTAAGACGAGACTAAGAAAAAGAAATCTTTAAGAAACACTTCCTTCAGTGGTTTGGAGAAGGACATATGTATGGAAATAACATGTTGTCCTTGCGTTGGTATTGGCATCTAGAGAATGCCTGAGATAATGACACACAGTACCCCGAGGAATCACTGCCTTTAGGGTATTCACTTATTTATTGCAAAATCAGTATTATCTAGATGTCCATTAGTCTTCTGTATCGGGTTCCTTGGTCAGTCCTCCGCACGCTGTGTGCTGGTTACGCCGGGTCTGCTCTGGCCTGCTGCCCTGTCACCCAGCATCCCCAGCTGTCATCACCCAGACTATCCCCTGCAGCTCCTCATTTCCACATCCACCTTCACACTGTATTTACTAGGACACTGGTGCAGGAACAAAAGGGGATCACGTCGTGTTTGCGACAAAAAAAAAATACACGTTTTATCTCTGATTTTCTAAGCTACTTATCCCATCATTTTAGCGAGCAAACTATGAGTGTATATATTTATTGGGTAGTTTTTAGCATAAAAGAACTACGAACTAAAATGCAACCCCGTTTCCAAAAAGGTTGGTGTATCTTGTACAGAATACAATGATTTGCAAATCATATAAACCCGTATTTTATTGCAAATAAACAAATGCAACATATCAAATGTTAAAATTGAGAAATTGTATTGTTTTATGATGACAAATATATGCACAATTTGAATTTGATGACAGCATCACATTTCAAATAAGTTGGGACAGGGGCAACAAAAGACTGGGACAGTTGTGTGATGCTACAACAAGACCCCTGGTTGACTAATTCACAAATATTAGGAGGTTTGGGTAGCTCACACATCTAGGAAGGCACCATTAATGCTGAACGATATATACAGGCAGCATTTGCTGCCATCCAGACACCTTTTTGAGAGAAGGCCTTGTATATTTCAGCAAGGCAATGCCAAAGCGCATCCTGCTCGTGTTACAGCAGCATGGCACCAGGTGATAGACTGGCCTACCTGCAGTCCGGACCTGTCACCCACTGAGAAAAACTGTCTCATTAAGAAACCAGCAATGTGACAAAGGGGACCCCCGAACTGATGAGCAGCTGAAATCCAATTTCAGGCAATAATGGGTCAAAATTCTACTTTCAAAACTCCAGCCTCAGTTCCCAGCGTTGTTAAAAGATGTAAAAGAGGTGATGCAACACGGTGGTAAACAAACCCCTGTTCCGTCTTTTTTGAGACATGTTGCTGGCACCAAATTTAAAATTAAGCATATATTTGACAAAAAAAAATATTTCTCAGTTTCAGCATTTGATATGTTGTCTTTGTTTTGTTTTTAATTAAATCTGGATTTATATGATTTGTAAACCACTGCATTCTGTTTTTATGTACATTTTACTGGTCATGTATTGATTGTGCGTTAAGGGGATAATCTAGAGTTGAATTGTATATACTGTAAACCCAGAATGTTTCAGCATCCTGCAGACGGGAAACTTTAGCTGATGTGACTATAGCCTTTCCATCTGTGCCTGGGATAATGGGGTCCATGATAATGGACTGCCTAAATGTTCCTGACATTGATCCATGTGCTATACTGTACCTGCTATAACATGGACACAGGTGGGTGGCCTGTTGCTGCACAATCAGTCCTTTGAAATATGCAAAAAGGTGATTAAGGCTAGCATTCCGAGGCTATATATGGTAAATATCGTCATGAATAGTATTTATAATCAATCAGTCCTTTGGAATACATGAGAAGGTGATTAAGGCTAGCATCCCATGTCTAGAAATGGTAAATATCATCATGATTAATATTAATAACTTTTTTGCCTAGGCTATCTAAATAAATTTGAACAATGACACTTAGATACATTCTTGAAGATCCTCAGTACGCCTCCATTCCAGCGACCATTCCAGAAATCTGTGTTGGCTATAATCACTGTACCTGTCCAGTTTCCTAGGAATATTTTTAGAATAATGTCTGGCTGGTTATATTCCAGACTGACATTCTGGCAAAGAGCCGTCTTTATTCATATTACTTCAGACATACTGCATTCTGTTGCACTTGGCTTACCTTCTGCTAGCTGCAAAGCCTAAATTAAACATACTCCTATACATATATATATGCAAAACCCACACACACAGATTGGAAAAACAGAGTCTAGCCCCCACCCATGCATGTTACCCGCTTAGCCACCTTTCCACTCCTCGTAGCAGCAGAGCACAGAAGGGTACAGTGTAACTGGAGTAAAGTTCACTGGGAAATGTTGCTGCATGTAAAATGCAAACAAGCTGATCACCTGCATTCACGGTTATTAAATTCAGTTTCCCGTAACATCTCACGGTGACATATTTGAGTGGTACAGGGAGCGACTGGTGCAGTGTCAGAATATCGCTACTCTTTCAGTACTCTTGGTGACACTGCACCCTGCTGCCTCATGAGGATTAACCTTCTACAAAGTCCTAAGAGCCTGTGTTTGTGTTACCGGCAGGGCTCACTCACCAGGGACTCTGGGTGATTTTAAGGGGTGTCCTGTAAAGCACTAGTAAAGTGCAGAACGGCAGTGTGCAGTAGAATGCAGTGGGTGGACGGTTGTTTATCAGTTGGGGAATGCAGTGGCCACTGGAGCAGTTGATGCCCGTGGTAATGTGCTACTAGGATGCACTTTCCAAAAGGCAGGATTGCAAAGAAGTCATTCTTCATTAAAAAAAACAGCTAGTAGCTAAACTGGCTAGTACTGCATTTACAGCTGATAAAACCATCCGTAAGGTGTTTGTCAGAATCCATCCCTGCCATGTCTTCTTCCCTCTTTGGCCAACTGGTGTCACTGGCCATCCAATTCTGTGTTCCCCCAGTCTTACAGGTCCTAGGGTGTTCCCCTGCTCCCATGTTGCCGTGCGGCTGAGCTTCTGGTAGGGAGCTGAGCACCTCCTGCCATTGTGAGTTTGATGCTGGCTGGAGACCAGACTTATCTTTATTAGACATTTTGTGTTTTCTTGTCATCTTGATTACTTGTTGTTGTATTGATCTCAGTTTTTGTGTCTTTGGTTATCCCTACCTGTGTCTCGCTTTGTGTTATGTCCTATTTCACCTATCTTCCCTGTATCCCCTGTGCTGCCCTAGTCCCCAGTGTCCCATTGATTGCTATTGTCCTCTCCTGTTCCTTTTTACCCAAGTTCTCAGTATTTGGTTAATTGTGATTGGCCCACGCCGGTTCCTTGTTCTGCCTTTTTTGTTGTGTATACAGTTGTCCGCCGGTGTAATGTTCTTCAGTTGGCCATTGTAGCTGTTCTTGCTCTGTGATTGTCCCTGTGTTTGCCCCCCCCCACCCCCTTGAGGAGGTCGTCCTTGCTTTTGTTTTCCCAAACGTGTTTTGTGTCAGTTCCCCCTGGTGTTACTTATAGCTGGGGTAGCTCTCATGTTCCTGCTTTGACTTTACCACTCCTGGCATCTTTTATGTCTTGTTTCTTAGGCCTTATATTAAAACCCCTGTTCTTGTAAGCCCCAGCGTGGATCGCCTGTCCTTCCATTATGCCCCGCCATTAAGGTCCATAAGATGTTTCTACTTTTAAGATACTATAAGAAGTTATTTAGTGTTTTTCCCCATTTACCACTTTTTGTACATATAACCGAGTACATCTGTTCTAGAAAACAAGACACGTTACATCGAATGTAAGTATTGATGTTTGCGTATATATGCATGCATGCATGCATTGTACACTACGTGGAGTTGCATATAATGCTCTAAAACAGCTACAAATGTGCTACTTAGCACAATAAAGAAACTGCACAGCTACACGCAGCCCTTAAGAATGCGCATAACGTCTTAGATGTGATTAGATGTATCATATGTTGTGTTTAAGCCAATATGCCTCCACAATGATCACTAATGTTCAGCTGCAAAGGAATCCAAGCAATGGAATACAGGAGGAACATGCAAATGATTTTGAAAATTAGCTCATCTTTGACTCCTCAACCTCTAATGAAGCCATCAACTTAGCTCCTAATGGCATCCAATTTCCTCTCAAGGACATCCCCTAAATTTGGCCAACTGCACCTCCCACCCATCTGATGAACTGACACACTTAAATTGCTATGCCTCCAGGGTGTAATTGACTACTCTAACGTGAACTGTTTCGATGTACAAGAGAAAATCTGCTGTTCTGACAGAATGAACGCATGAATATTCCGCAGTTTTTAGTATTTCTATGTCCACTTTGCCCACACACTATTCAGCTAGTAAAAATAAAAACATCATACATCTCATTGTATTACACCTACATATATGCACATTATATATATCCTATGTAAAATGCAGGATAATGCACAAGTAATGGCCTTTTTTCTTGTAGTTTCAGTTATCATTTGTTGAAATAGGTTTGCAGCTGCCTTAACGTCACATGTGGTTTGGGACCTTCTGGCAGGTGAAGGGAGCCCGCTGATGGTCAGCCTGGAGGGTGGCGAGTCACTCAAGGACACGGCGCAGTCCTGAGGCTTGCATGGCATCTGTGGTTATGGATGCTGGCACGACTTGTACGTTTCGCTTTGGTTGGGCTTTAGTTGCGGCTTACAGATCTGTGTGACAAAGTGGTTGGAGGAAGAGACGGGGGTAGGGTTTGCAAAGGGCCAGGAGTTACGGGGGGGAAACCGAGACAAACGCAAAGTAAAAAGCTGGAAATACTGGACTAGAGACAGGTCAATAAGAATGAAATAGTTTCTATTGTTTTTGGGATTAGTATATTTCCTATAAGTAATTTTTACAGTTTGCTTTAGGTTATCACAAGTTTAGGATAGATAGATAGATAGATACATACATACATACATACATACATACTTACTTACTTTATTCATCCCCTTGGGGAAATTCAGGTATCCCGTAGCTTAGACTCATAGTACATAAAAAGTACAACATACAACAATGACAGTTAACAGTCAGTTAAATACAGTAAAAAGTTGCAGACTCCATAAAAGGTAATCACGCAATAAAAGTTAAAGGGGAATTAATAAATACATAAATCCATCCATACATACATACAAACATACATACAATACATAGCATAGTAGGAAAGTACTGCTGTCTAAGTATTTCTGGAGAAATATCTCCACAAGCTTCAACCAATCATCGTCTTAGTGCAAGGCAATGTCTACAGTGTGATATCTGAATAAACTTATGGCCACCATCAGCCAATCGGATTTTAGCAGCTGTTACATTTAGCAATACATGCCAATTAAACGCCAGTTAGGGCCAGTTAGTAAATAATATATACCTCTCCTGTATTTGTTCCACCAGTCAGTCCCATGATACATAATGTATTCTAATGCTTTACAGTTTAATATTCCTTAATAGAACTGTTTATATTATGTATGTGCATGCTTCAAGTTTAGCATAACAGATTAATAAAATGTCCTCCTCAAAGTTTAATGAATCACTGTACTGTAGATATTGCTTTACATAAACCTTGTATACCTTAAAAAGGAGAGGTTTTGGCACACAGGAATTGACTGTGTGGCCAAGCCTCTAAGGCCTAAGATACAATGTATGAAACACTTTTTAAAACCATGTGGCTAAGATTAAGTGATTTCCTGTATCATGCATGATGACTTTAGCAGGCCACATGTGCAGAAGTGCATAAAACTTGAGATAACATCTGATCTGGTTGAAATTGTTCATATTTTTTTTTCTTTTCTAGGGAAGTATTTTGATCAGGATTCAAGTGAATGGAAACATTTTCATTTTATTGCATCTCTACGCTTAACCATTTTCAAGAAAACCCTGGATTTTGAAGATTTTTTTGGGGGGTTTTCTAACAAAAAACAAGAACAGTTTCAAGAATATATGGGCAATTCTATGATTGCTGGTATCTATGGTGTCCGACCATTAATCACTTCTCTTCACATTTGTCTGAAGTCATTAATTTTGGCCTGCCTTTTGGCCACAAAATGATTATATTTAAGAGTCGAATATAGCTGAAAATCATGATTTCTTGTTGTCTAAACTGGTCAGTGGTTTTTGTCCATCATGGTAATAAAAATATTGTGAATTACTTTTCTTTTAGTTAACTTTAATTTATTTTTTTTTAATAAATGCCTAAATAGTCAGTCCAACTCTCACAATTCTATTACAAACTAAGCCAAAGCCAAACCAAGTCAGTTGGAGGATCCCTTGTCTCTGATAATGAAACCCTGAATACCCTTAACTACCACCATGCTCTTGTAGACAGCATCAGAGAAAAATGAGGACATTATAAGACTGATTCCATCCCCTGCCAAGGTCATCTTGTCATGTGGAAATTCAGAAGGAAATATGGGCCAACATCACACCAGACATTCAAACAATAGGTCTGCATGATTCTATTGATGATTCTACTGATATGAAGGCAGTGTCTTTTGATATTTGAATGATATTTCTTGTTTTTGTTTACTCCTAATTTTATTGTTACGTTGATGGCATTGTTCATTGTTTTTTTACACTAAACATAAAGTTGACATAAAATTGTTCATAACGTACTCCACCTCCCCCATTTCATTCTTGTGAACTGTTCAGTTTGTGAAGTGTCACCACACAGTCTAAAGTCTGTCGTTATAATATGCCTTTTTATACTGTTTTATTATATTTGTACCTGAAAATTATTAATTATTCCATAATATTCCATTTTTTTTAGACAGCTCTGACTCCTTTGATGTGTTACGGCTACAAGATGACTGTGATGGCTGTCAGCTTTGTTACTAGGGTCAACTTTGTTACTTTAGCGGTCAACTTTTTTTATGAAATAGTTTTAAATTTCATACACATTACTGATATACTTTTGCTCCCTTATAATATTTAAAAAAGTTTTGTAATGAAAAATGTTTGCTGCAATGTGTATGATTCTGTTACAATTTAAGTCTTAGTATTCTTAGGTGACATATTCAAAATTATTCAAATATTGTATTTGAAGCGTTGGCCTATTAGGACTGTTTGTCTGATGGAACAAGAATGATTTATCCTATTGGGATTTATTATTTCCACAAATTTGCATAATTTGTCCATAACAGAGTTGACCTATCAAACTGTACACAAATCTGTGTGTTTGACAGTTATTGATTTGTTAAAATTGAATTTGATTTCAATGACATACTTGACAGAATCTCTGAAAAAGTTTTTGCTTAATTTTTTAACATGCAAAATGAACTTCCAGTGATAAAATCACTCCTATGGAATATGTATCAATAAATAGTATATGCAAAAACTGTTCTAACATTATATATAACATAATGTAAATAGTATTGCAGATATTTTATCTATGTATTTAAAAACATTTTATATGTACTCAAATTTCCCTACCTGCTAAATTACCACCTGGCATTTTTGTAAAGCCTAATGCCAAATCCTAGCAAATCCAGTTGATGAGAAGTCACTGGCAACTCACTTTTAATTGTTATAGCAACAGAATTCTATGCAAGTGGAAAAGTCATTGAATTAAATAATTCAGTACACAGCTGTATCCAGAGTTACCTACATTTCAGTCATTTGTAAAAATAGTAGAATAAAATAGTGATACTTTATTATTTATTATTTGAATGATCCCTGTGGGGAAATTGTGTTTTTTCCTCGCCTGTCTTGTGTTCCCTGAGATACACAGACGCATTTTCAGGTGAGCGGAGGTCTGTGGTTTACAGCACAGTGCCAGCCAGTATCCAGTGCCCCTGAGGTCTGCGGGTCACAGCACAGTGCCAGCCAGTATCCAGTGCCTCTTAGATCTGCGGGTCACAGCACAGTGCCAGCCAGTATCCAGTGCCTCTTAGATCTGCGGGTCACAGCACAGTGCCAGCCAATATCCAGTGCCTCTGAGGTCTCCGGGTCACAGCACAGTGCCAGCCAGTATCCAGTGCCTCTGAGGTCTCCGGGTCACAGAACAGTGCCAGC
Source organism: Petrocephalus zakoni (assembly GCA_026774425.1). NCBI lineage: Eukaryota > Metazoa > Chordata > Actinopteri > Osteoglossiformes > Mormyridae > Petrocephalus > Petrocephalus zakoni. The sequence goes on along the minus strand of JAODKN010000039.1, from coordinate 4,357,171 downwards.
CAGTATCCAGTGCCTCTGAGGTCTGCAGGTCACAGCACAGTGCCAGCCAGTATCCAGTGCCCCTGAGGTCTACGGGTCGCAGCACAGTGCCAGCCAGCATCCAGTGCCTCTAGAGCAACTGGAATTAAGGGCCTTGTTCAAGGTCCCAACTGTGGCATCAGTCTGCCAACCACAGGATTTTTAAAACACAAAGTTACTATTTTCAGGAAATTTGGTTTATGTGATCCTCAAAGGGTCATGCTGAAGGGCCTATAGCATCGGCCTGCTGGTCTTGGGACTCAACTCAGTGACATTCTGCATCCTAACTGGCTGAGCCGTACAACACACCCCAATAAAAGCAGACCAGTAACTGGTGTTCAGTGTATATATTGGATAAAATTACTTTTTACAACAACACCCGAAACAGATATAAAACTTACAGATGAAATATTCAAAAATTCTTTCCAGAAGTAAAACTAAGAGAAACAATGCCAATTTAGTATGTAGATTCTTTCCAAATGGAATCATTTAGAAACATTTCCATGTGACTGAAACTAGTTGACAATAGACATAAAGAAAACAACAGAAAGACATACAAAGGTTTGCTTTCAATAAGAAAAATTAAGGACATGTTAGAGTGGAAAACAGCAAAGTATATATTGCATCCTCTAGCGTTGCTTAAACCCAAAGATGCTCATATCTTCAGTACCTGAATCACTTGTCCTGTGAGAGGAATATACGATTCCACATAACAGCTACTTATGGAGCCTCTGGCATTCGACACAGTCGGGAATATTTGATGTTCATGCTGTTCTGAAGTAATTTTTTCATCAGGTTTCCCCTTCAGGCACCTGAGACAGAAAATTCCTATGTTTAATTGTAGCATTTTTTTCTATTTAGATGATGATTGGTCACGGCATGGGGGAGGGGGGCTACTGTAATGGGAGCTATGTATTCTTAAAGGACTTGGAAATCTAGTGTCAAGTTAGGGCCCCCAGGTGGAGGGAAGGCCTTGTTTGGGAGGGGCATGTCTTTTCTTGAAAAGTAAAAAAGCCACTTGATGGAACACGTATAAATTGAGGTCATTGAACTTATTCTGAAGAATATCAAGTCCGAAACATAAAGTTGAAAATATTTAAGGCAGATATCTACGTGGCTATCTCCTCATTACCGATATGACGTCTTAGATAGGAGCTATGACTGTAGACGCGTGGTCCCCTCTAAGCATAAGCTCCTACAATGTGCAGCGGCCTGCCTTCTCACATTAGGCAGGCCGCTTCACCGTCCATCTCTCCTCCTCGGCCTTTGGTACTTTGTGAGATGTTGATTTTAATAGTAAATTTTATTGTACTCTTAGCCACTTCTATTGTAATGTATTTTATTGTTGACCTTTTTACTCACATTTAACGGTTTAGGTTTTTATTAGTTATTTCATTTGTATTTTTAAGTGTGTGAATGTTTTATTGTCTTTTATTTATTATGTTACTAGTTTATTCCATCTATTTCTCTGTACAGCACTTTGGTCCATAAGGTTGTTTAAAGTGTTTTACAAATAAAGCTGGATTGGATTGGATTAAATAGTTAGGCTACCCAAACCAGGTGGGGATCACTGTTACATCCCTGGGGGAAGTGCTCTTTTTTGTTACAGGCGGTGTTGTCCTCTTGGGGTAGGGAGCTGTCACTCTTCTAGAGCCTGTCGCTGCCCTGGCCAATTGAGGACTTGCCTCCTTGATCGACCTGCTATAAAATAACTTTCTGCCAGGTGATGGAGGGAACCTGCGTTTGTTGGGAGGCCTCCCCTTCTGTGTTATCAGTTGAATATTCAGACTTATATATACTTATATGTATATACTGCAGTTTGTCTTTATGAATAGACCATGTAGATAAGAAAACATCATCACTTGTGTAATAGGCACTGTAAAAAAAGTGGAGGCAACTTAAAGTAAGACCAGTTATTTCACTTTTTGAGTAAACAATTTTTAAAGACAAGAGTTTGTCAACTCAAAATAATAAGTTGAAATAAAACAAGGAAACAAAATACATTTAAAACTTTGAGTTCTTAGAATATAGGGACAGTGTACAAACTTATACTCACAGCCTATAAAAGGACATTTTACCAAGATGCTTAAAAAACTGCTTTCACTACAAATGGTTTTAAACTCACACAGCTCACATTTAAATGTGAGGGGTTGTTGCAGTTTTTTGGGATGTGGAGGCATGTTAAATGTGATTTTTAAGCACTCTCGAAGATACAGACACACTCCTCATACAGGCAGGGCCAATTTCTTGCCCGATGACCTTGACCTTGTAATGTCTTAGCAGGACTTCTGGATTGGAATGCGAAAATTCGCAATTTTTACACTGCACACAATGACTTGTTTAAATATCATATCAAATACACGATACACAATAACATTTAATACTTGAAATAAAAAGAAGCAGAATTTTGAAAGTTTGCCTGAACTATGTCAGGTGTGTGACAAGCCCAAGTACACACCACAGAAGTCCTAGTACACACCACAGAAATTACATGCATAGAAGTATGAAACTAAACTAAAAGTAAACAAGTACTAACATGAGATAAAACGGGAACCATTCAGAAACCATGCTAGAATGAGAGAAACAGGTGCGGGCTATTAACAATCAACCAAACACTAGGGACTAGGAGTTACAAGTTACCAGTGAGGGTCATAATCACTAGCAATGATGGCTCAAACACTAGGAGATAATAGGAACTGGGATTGCAGAATACTACTACAAAACTAGGTACAAACATGGGTAACTAGAAACAGAAAAACAAGGATCAATACAGAAACCAAAAGAATGCAAGATGGATAAGAAGGGGACAAAGCAAAACTCAGAATGTCCAACAAAGAACCCACGGTGGTCGGAATGAAGGTTCCCAGCTGCAAGCTCAGCTCATTCAGCTACGCAGCGGCCCAGGGGGCAGAGGAACACAAAAGGAACTGACAAAGTAGCTGAACCAGGGGAACATAACCAAAGGAACACTGAATGGGATGGCCAGCAACACCAGCTGGCCAACCAGGGAAATGCCAGACAGAGTGGGACAAAACTGGGAGCAATCTTGACCTGCTGTTCCAGTGCACCCCAGAGATTAGGATTCATATCTAGGGAATCTGGTGGCAAGGACACCCTGATTTCTTCGTCATGTTCCGTAAACTGTGAACAATTTGTGCAGCGCGGCGGGGTGCATTATCCTGTTAACAGATGCCACTGCCATTGGGGAATGCCATTTCCATGACAGACAGATAGGTGTTACACATCAAAGTACCCTCCACATGAATGGACAGACCAAGGATTCCCAGAAAAACATTGCCTAGAGCATCATTCTCCCTCCATTAGCTCGTCTTCTTTCTAAACCACATCCTGGTGCCATCTGTTCCTCAGGGAAATGGCATACATGTACTTATTAGGAAATGGGACCTGTCAGACCAGGCAACCTTCTTCCACTGCTCCAATTTCCCATGCCAATGATTGCATGCCCATTGTAGTTCCTTTTGCCAGTGGAGAGGAGTACGCATGGGCACTCTCACCAATCTGCTGCTATTCACTGGCCCCATACATTGGCGGGTTGTGTTGTAGAAGTCATTTTGAAAAATGAAATTTCTGTCAGTTGTGCCACAGTAGCCCTTAACACTTGGTTATCACCAGTAGCCCTTATCAGACAGGACGGTCTCAGTTACCCCTGTGCATCAATTAGCTGTGGCTGCCCAACAGTCTGTTGCCATTTTGTGATTTTTCCCTCCTCCGAACATATGTACTCACCACTGCTGCCTGGGAGCACCCCACAAGCTTCGTCATTTCTGAGACCATTTGACCCAAGTGTCTGGCCACTTGTCGAAATCAAAGTCACTCAAACCCTTATGCTTGCCCATTTTTCCTGCATTTCGTCGCCTGTGAAAACTGGCTACTCGCTTGCCATTTAATATGTCCTAGATCTTGATTAGCGCTGTTGTTCTAAGATAGTAGTAGTAGTAGTAGTAGTAGTAGTACTAGTTAGGTGCTGTTGAGTCGGTTTTGACTCATAGCAACCTTGGTACAACAGAACAAAAAGTTATCCAATCCTGAGCCATCCTCACCATTTCCTCCACATTTGAACCCATATTTCTAGCCACCGTGTCAGTCTACCTTGTATATGACCTTCCACTCATCTGCTTTCCTTCTGCTTGATCAACCATGATGTCCTTCTCCAGAGATTGCTTCCACCTGACAACCTGATGTGTTCAAAGAATGTGAGCCGCAGTTTCGCCATCCTCGCCTCATTCAAGCAGTCTGGTTGAACTTTCTCCAACACATATCTGTTTGTTCTTTTGACAGTCCAAGGTATATTCAACATCTTTTGCCAACACCGTAACTCGAAAGTGTCAATTCTTCCTTATTCATCATCCTGCTTTCACACACATACGAGGCAACTGAAAATACCACTGCTTGGATCAGATGCACTTTAGTCCTCATAGATACATCAGCAGATTTCCCCAATACGTTGTCTGATTTCCTGACTGCTGCTTGCATGGATATTGATTGTAGATCCAAGTAGAATAAAATCCTTCACAACGTCAATCTGTCTTCCATTGATCTTCTGAGATAATAATACAGTGGGTATAAAAAGTTTGCATGGCAATCCCAGTATGAGAAGTAATTCCTGAAAATCCTGCAGAAATGATTTTTCATTGCGATTTATCGGAATTACTTTTATTGATGGTGGGTGGTAGGCTTACCTTTGGGTTAGATTTTGAATGTGATTAGTTACCTTTGTACACTGCATGCATACTTGTTCATACTTGAACTATGCATACTTGAACTACTAGGGTGTGGGCTTTTAAATGTAGTTTCTGTCCTACTATTTGTAGGACATTGTAGGTTGAATGGAAAAGAGAAATACACTGGATGTTTTCCCTCAGTTCCACTGTGCAGTTTCTGATTGCTCGCTGTTTCTGTGCCACCGGAGGATTCCTGCATACCGTCAGTGTTGCAGAATGCATGCAACTACATACAATTTCCAGCAGAAGGGTCTGCCTTACACAACACTAAAATTGGTTTTCATGCCATTGCAGGCAAATCTATTCATACTCACAGCCTTTGGAATCCCATGTGCACCTGTCAAAAAGGTTTCTTGGCACTAGGCCTAAATGTGGAGGTGATATGCAACCATCAAGTACTTTTTACTGACATCGTGGCCTTGTGGTCTGGGAGTACACATTGTGCTTATATCTGGTCCTCGGGAGCTCTAGGAATTTGCCCTGAATTGTGCTGCGCTGTTCTTGTTGCGTGTGCTATGCTGCCCAACATTGCAGTAGTTATTTTATTAAAATATAATAAGTGGTTTTAACGCTTCTTTTGAGAAGTGCTGCTTCATGTTTTTACTAGGAAGCATCTAATTTCGAGTGAATTCATTTATTTTCAAATAGGTTCATTTATTTTGGACTTATTTTGTGTGTTTTTATAGATTTTTATATTTGCATATGTCAGACACGACATGCATATAACATTTCACCATTGAAATACATTGGATCAATGGACGCGTCACATCTGAGAGGGAAGGCATGACCGAAAGGCAGGCTGTGGTGCGGGTGAACCCCACGCAGGCGACGTTATTTAACCAAACAATATGTACAAGTGCAGATGGGTAACAATGACAAATATGAAGAACACAGGACTGGGAAGCACTTAAATACTAGACTAACAAAGAGGCAAATAAGAGGCAGCTGTGAATGGTTATCAGGAGGGCAGGAACAAGAGGCAATACAAACGAGCATCAGGCGTGACGTATTTAGAGCCACGCCCAAGGGAAATACGCAGGGGCAGGGCTAGATGTGACAGTACGTGTGCTTTATCTGGGGAGGAACCAACAAAGTACTACTTTAAGTTTGTTCATTCTGGAATAGGGTTTTGCGAAACACTGACAAATCTCATTTGTTCTTTGCCTTCATTGTTCGTTATCCTTTTCATTAATTCACCAAGATCAACAAAAAAGAACCGGAATTCCCATCTCTATCATACAGAACACGCTGACCTAGCTTTTCGTATTATGTAGTCACAAAAACACAAGTCATCAGCCAATAGTAATCGGCAGCAAATTATGATCCCGCCCCCAAACCGTCAAAACCGCTCGCATGTCAAAACACAAACAAAAAAATGTCACTAAAGTACAGAGAGCTGGAACAGTGTGAAGGTTTTTCTGATGGCTGGTGTGCCAATCCTGCCACCAACCCGAAGTTTTCCCTGTAAGTTGGAGGACCTGCTTCCGGAGGTGGCAATTGCAAGTTAAGGGCCCTGCTCAAGGGCCCAGTGGAGGAGCATCACTCCTGGCATTCATAGGATTCAAACCAGTTTTGGAATGTATCCGGTATATTGTGTGTGGACACAATTCAAAAAATGTATTTCACTATAACATTAATTTTTTTTGTGGAAGGATTCTCATAATTGTAAGAATGACCAATTTGAAGCATTGCAGGCCACCTTCATGCATTCACTTAAAATATAAAAGGGCTTCTGGGGATTACAGTTAGATTTAAAATGTAAATGGAATAATCCATGTTCCACATTTTGCTTGTTGCCAGAGTCAATGAGGGCATAATGGTCTTTTCTTGCTTGATGAATTAATCATAGTTTTTGCACATCTGTGCCTTCATTTTCAGGTTAAGTGCAGTGAGCATATCCACACTGATTAGGGGAGAATATGCTTAACTCTAAAGTAACCTTTTAAGTGCTTTTTTGACTTAAGTGCTTGATAGGAGAATTGACCCCTAGATACTTTAAGATAAAGTGCGGTAATCTCCAAATAAGCATTAATGATAGAACTTTAATGATAGAATTATAATACTACTACTTTTACTGCTAATTATTATTAATGTTGATATAATAATAACATAATTCTACATTACATGCTCCAGGGGTGTTCTGTGAGGGTGCAGTTCCAGCTGAAAATTCTTAGTCTTAAGGAAAAGAAAAGGCACAGGTCCTGAGGAGGCCGTGGCCCCAGCACCCTCTCCAGGCCCTGAGGAGGTTGTGGCCCCAGCACCCTCTCTGGGCCCAGAGGAGGTTGTGGCCCCAGCACCCTCTCCGGGCCCTGAGGAGGTTGTGGCCCCAGCACCCTCTCCAGGCCCTGAGGAGGTTGTGGCCCCAGCACCCTCTCCGGGCCCTGAGGAGGTTGTGGCCCCAGCACCCTCTCCGGGCCCTGAGGAGGTTGTGGCCACGTTTGCAGTAACCGCTGCAATCCCCGAGGTGGCCCTGTGCATCTTCTATCTCTGGCCCAGTATATGTCATTTCTCCAGGACCCAGAGCCCAGAAATGGTCACTTTGCCCTCGAACCCAAGTGCCTGGCTCAGGAGGATGCCACTTCGCACATGTCTCCAGCACTTGATCCAGAGGAGGCCACTTCGCCTGCGCTAGAACCCCCGGATACATGTCAACAGAACCTGAATATTCAGGCACCATGTCAGCTTTGCTGACCTCCAGGCTGCAGTGTCTGAGGTTCCTGGTGCTTCAGCATCTTTCATCCCTGCAAGGTTGAAGCCCACCTCACCTGTCCTGCTTGCTGTTGCTTCTTCAGGCACCCCACAGCCCAGCCACCTCGCCTGTGCCCAACCCACCAGCAAGCTCAGTGGGGAATGACCCAGAGGATCTCGAATGGGCTTCTCTCTGGGTCTGCAACCTCTGGGATGAAATGCCAGTCTATTAAAGGACATTCCTTTCAACGTGACTTTTATATACACTCGATTGTACTTGTTTGCTATAAGACTGAAAACGTATTACTGAAGTTGTGACAATGCGATGACAGAGTTGCACAGTCGAGGACAAGGACGTCGACAAATTTGAAGTAGGACACTAGTGTTAATGGTCATTCATCAGGCTGGCTGGCGCTTGACATGGTGACACTACACTCGCTTTCACTCTGACGGCCCCATTCATAAATTCTCCTGTCCCGTCGGATTCAGAATTTGATTTCAGAGCGGGATGAGGCCTGCTATTCCCGTGCCACTTGCACCACTGAACTGACCCATTGATAATCCACTCCTAGGTACATTAGGCACAATAAAGCAAGGGGCCGTCATTCGATGCCCCAGTCCGGCAGGCGCCATGCACACACTGGCTCAGATCTGCTCTGTCAGCGACGTCGCTGGACCGTGAACACAGACTGAAAGCAGAAAGGAATGCTTGCGGTAGCCAAATTGACCACCTCGTCCCCCCTCCCCTGATTACTTTGGAAACCCAATACAATCACATAGTGTGTTTTTTTTTTTGGACCTGCCTGACCAGCTTATCTCTGTCTATAACTTCTCCTCTGTCTAAGTGGGGGCTTTCCACTCTCAGGGGACGGAAAAGAAGGGTGCTTGGCCACACATGGTCACATTGCTAAAGTTTACGAAACTGGGCTTTTTATTTACAATACCAACAACAAGGAGTTAAAGAAAGGCTGTGATATAGCACCGCAAATACTCGTTATGTTACGCATAAAATTTAAACAATGGATGAGGAATTCTGAATACTACTTGCATTTATGAGATAATACGTGTTTGCATTGTCAATGAATGTACTGTAATTCTACTATGAAATGCTCCTTTATTGAATATATTGTGTTAGGTAATAATAACCCGCAGATAAACCCCAAGTAAAACTGCTTGAACCTCTTACATGGCTAAGCTAACATATTTAGAGTTGTCATAGCATTTAATTCATAATTATATCAATTTAGCTCATTTGTCCAGAGTTTCTTTCCTGTCACTCTGTATAAGAAGGAACACCTTTTATCCTGTTCTAATTTCCCTATCAGTGCACCAAGCTGTCAGACATTTAGAATGATGGCTTCCACTAAAAAATGGCAAATATGAAACATCTTTTGTAATTTATAAAACAGAAATGCATTGTTGATATGATAACTATTAGAAGCGTTTCGCTTCAGTAAAGATCGAATGGACGCCACAGATGCTGATGTGAGTGTGTTTTAATACATTATTTTCATTTTAAAGTGTTTTTATTTTTTCCTTTTTTATTTATATATATCTTTTTCACGTTTCCCTGACTCAGCTGCTAAATGTAGTGTACTCATTATTATAATATGAACTTTATATGTGGAAAAATAACACACTCTTTTCTGCAGCCAATGCAGCCATTAGCAAAACAATGTCAGCATGATGTACATTAACATAGTGCATTAGTAATTAGTGTAAGCATTGTACAACACACTCCTAAATATTTAATTTCCTTTTCGGGTGAAATCAGAAGAAAGAACCTTAACACCACGTTAAGGCTATCATTTGTTAGTTGAAATACCTTCAGATTCAACAGAAACTGTAGACTCTCACCCTGATATGGATAGCAGCTAAACAATTGTATTCCTAAATCCTTGCCCAGTCATGGTGGCCATCACTATAAATCCTTTCATAAGAATCCTTTAAAGACTGCTCCTCAGCAGGCCCTTTGTTGCACATTAATGTCGAACGCCTTCTCTGATCCTTAGAACCTCTCCGCGAATCTATTTTAAAAGGTTAAAAGCCTGAAACGTCCCTAACTTGATTTGCCACACTCTCCCCTCCCATCTTTCAGTTATTGTCTGAGAGGCAAAAAAAGGGGGTTGTCCATCTCAATGAAATGTCAGATCTTTGGCTTTAGGGGAAAATGACCTTTAAAGGTTTTCTACTATCTTAAAAAAAAGTAGTTTAAAATAAATTACCATGATTCCAGTCCTATACGTTTACTGAAAGATAAAGTTAATGACAGCAAAAAAGTAGGGAAAACGATATTAATTAAGAAAGTGGTTTAAAAAATCTAAGAAAAGCCTTTTGCTTGATGTGTGCGCAGACACAGTTCATATACAAACAAAAGTATGAAACAGAACATATCTGGAACATATCTTTCCCTTATGTTTTCTGTATGTATCCTTTATACCGTGGTGAGTAATACTAACCAGTAGCATCTCTTGCAATTTAGCACTATCAACTTGTCAATCAATTAATTATAGTTAATTCAGGAAATAAATTATAGCCCTAATGAGGGTGCAATTACACGTTAGCTGAGGACGTAGAAAGCTGGTTGTTATTGTTAGATAAATGTGTTGCTGCGTAAGACATTTTAATTGTTACCTCAAGGCTGGAAGGTTGACATCTGAACTGCAGTTAAGGTGCTGTTGAATGTCTTATGATTTTATGATTATTTATTTTTTAAATAGCCATCACATTATACCTTTCTCATATCTTCTGACTAAGATACTTAAAAAAGGTATTTTACAATCACGTAAATCAGCCCTGCAGTACCAATAAAAGTCTTATTAATGTTTAAAACTATATATGCAGTTCATTTAACTGCAGAATTTCAGGTTACATTTTATTGCAAATTCATTTTTCATCACTGTAATATTTTGTAGTTTTGAAATTAAATTTTAAAAGCTATTAAAAATATAGTGATAAAATAGCCGATACCATAGCACAGCATATTATGTTATTTCAATACCATAAATTGTTTGCTGAACTGCAACATTTAAAATAAAAGGAAATTAACATTTTTGTTTTATGTGGAAAGCTTTCTGGTGGTGTGACAGAGGATTGCATGGGATGCCGCCCGGAACTTTGACTTTCCTCTGAAGTCCAGAGACTTGTCGATGGAATAATTGTTTCTGTAAATTGTCCATAGAATGTATTCAATTAAATTAAATTAAATTTATTTTTATATAGCGCCTTTCACAACAGAGTCGTCCCAAGGAGCTTTACACGGGTGAGTCGGGATAACATTAAGAGAGAATGATACAAAAGAGGGAAAAGGGAAGAGAAAGAAATGAAAGAAAGAAAGAAGCTAGATGAAAAATCAGGAGAGGAACCAAAAACTCCCAAGTAGGGAGAACAAAAAACCTCTGGGGGTCCAAGGTCAGCTGGCTGCCCAGCTCCCCTGGGCATGCTGACATCACTGAAGAAGAAAGGGTGGGCTTGCTTGCTAACAGCAAGGTGTAAGCTGTGATCAAGGTCAAAGCCAAAGTCCATCAATGAGTCAGTTCTCCACACCGGCCTGTGTCGGGAGGCAGAGTGAAGGCTGCACCCACGACCAAGTGCATGTCAGCAGCAGTACCTCTGTACTCTGTGTGGGAGTGACTTAATGGGCAATGTTCTGTAGTGGGAAGGGGTGTGACTGAGGCCACAGCTCTCGGGAAAAAGCTGCTCCTCAGTCTGATGGTTTGTGAAATGATAGGGCTCACGCAGGGTTTGAACCCAGGATCACTCACACCCTAAGCAAGAATCAGATCCTTAGACCAATAAGTCAACCATTGAATGTGTTGCCACCAACTGTCACTCTGTTTATATGTGGAATGAGAAGGGAACCTGCATTCTGTGATCTGAGTGGACAGAGTGGCTTGTAACCTTGAAGTAATTCTGTCAGGTAGGCTGGTGATAGACCATTAAGTGCCTTATATGTAAGTAGGACAACTTTGAAGTCAGTCCTGAACCTAACAGGCCAGTGCAGGGAACTAAGAGCAGGGGTTATGTGATCAAACTTCCTGTTCCAGGTGACAATTAAAGTTGCTGCATTTCGAATTTGCAGCAGGGTTTTTAATGTGCGGTGTGTGCTCCCAGAGAACAGAGCATTACAGTAGTCTAACATACTGTATACAAAGGCATGTATCAATTTCTCAGTGTCTTGAATAGTAAGGAATCGTCGTAGTTTGGCGATGTTGCGTAGCTGTAGGAAGCACACTTTCGATACTGCATCCAAGGTCCTGGCTGCATTGTGCTCAGTAATGGGTCCCATCTTGCATCTACATAGTCTCAATCATAGGTATTATTGTGGTCTGTCAGCAGTTTCCGTAAACTATCTTTGAAGGAACGACTAAATTGAGGTTCTGTCTTGGTGCTGACAGATTGCTTCCACTTAACATGGATGCACCTGACAAAAAGTCTATTGAATACTGAGGGTAGTGGTAAAATGAGAATTGTACTAGAACTAGCAGCTGGTTGAGGGACAACTCCCCTGACGATCTGGTCCCTTCTCTTCTCTGTCTACTTCTGACAGCGGTGATGATCCACTCCTTGAACCAGATTGATGAAACCCATGAAGGTCGTAGGAAGGTCCTGAGAGCCTAGCTTGTTCTTAGGTGAGTCAGACAGTCCACTATAGAAGTAATCAAATGTCGTAGTTTGGCGATGTTGCGTAGCTTTAGGAAGCACACTTTCGATACTGCATCCAAGGTCCTGGCTGCATTGTGCTCAGTAATGGGTCCCATCTTGCAACTACATGGTCTCAATCATAGATATTATTGTGGTCTGTCAGCAGTTTCCGTAAACTATCTTTGAAGGAACGACTAAATTGAGGTTCTGTCTTGGTGCTGACAGATTGCTTCCACTTAACATGGATGCACCTGACAAAAAGTCTATTGAATACTGAGGGTAGTGGTAAAATGAGAATTGTACTAGAACTAGCAGCTGGTTGAGGGACAACTCCCCTGACGATCTGGTCTCTTCTCTTCTCTGTCTACTTCTGACAGCGGTGATGCTCCACTCCTTGAACCAGATTGATGAGACCCATGAAGGTCGTAGGAAGATCCTGAGAGCCTAGCTTGTCCTTAGATGAGTCAGACAGTCCACTATAGAAGTAATCAAACAGGGCTTCATCATCAGTGGTGGAAAGTAATGAAGTACAATTATTTTAATACTGTACTCAAGCCCATGTACTTAAGTAGATTTAATAATAATTGTACTCTGTCACCAGTTAAATATGGAGTACCACAGGGATCAGTTCTTGGTCCTGTATTGTTTTCTCTCTACATGATGCCATTATGTAATATAATGAGAAAACATAATGTTAATTATCACTCCTATGCCAACGGCACCAAAATATACATTTCAGGTACGCCTAATGACTATTGTCACATTAGCTAATTGCTTCAATCGAGTAAAGACCTGGATGACTGAAAACTTGCTATCACTAAATGCACAGAAAACCGAGGTTCTGTTGTTTGGAGGCAATTAATGGTCTCGAACCTGCCTACCTGACAGAATAACTTCACGGTTACAAGCCGCATCATACACTTAGCTCACAGAATGCAGGTCTCCTTGTAGTTCCACATATAAATAAAGTGACAGTTGGCGGTAGCGCATTCTGCTACAGGGCCCCCATATTGTGGAACAGTTTTCCAGCCTATGTTCGGGATGCCGAATGGGTCTTTAAATCTTGACAGAAAACCTATTACTGAAATGATAAAAGGGGCTTAAATGACACGGGGAGACTGACGTACAGAGTCTTGCGCAAGTCCTAAACTGAGGAAAAAGTCATCTTTTGGTGAACACAATATGAAATGAGTGAAACACAATGATGCCATTGCTTGTTTGTAAACAAATTTCTATACTGAATATACAGACCATAAACTTCTTTTGCACCGAAACATGATTTTATATGTGATTGTCAGAATTATCCAATACCACAAAATGAATGTGTACTAATTTATTAAATTACTTATTTATCAAAATACGCGCTCTCACTGTGCTATGTTTGTCGTGAGAATAATGTAAGGACAATCCAGATGCAGATTAGAGGAGAACGAAAATGGGTTTATTGGGGACCAAAACACAAAGTAACAGAAACAAAAGGAAAGCTTAGGAACACAGAGCAAACTGAAAACTAAACCCTAGCAGGACTAACATACACACTGACCTCCACAAAAACTGCCACAGGAACTGATAATGACGGAACTAGAGAACGGAACACAAGCGGGTATTAATATACAGGGATTAAGGAGGATCAGATGAGACACAGTCGTGAACAACTAGAGACCCAAGAGGGAGCAGATAGGATGGTCAACATCGGCCTCTGCTGGACAAATGAGAACATGACAGGCAAGGTGATGATTCTGGAGATTCGGGCAAGGCAACCCCCTCAGGACATAGAGCAGGCACTGGAGAAGTGACTGGCAGAGCAGGCACTGGAGAAGCGACTGGCAGAGCAGGCCCTGGAGAAGCGACTGGCAGAGCAGGCCCTGGAGAAGCGACCGGCAGAGCAGGCACTACAGAAGTAACCAGTGAAAGGCACTGGAGACTCAGGGCAGCCTCCATGGAGCTTGGAACGGGTACTGGAGAAGTGACTGGTGGAGCGGGTGGTGGAGACTCAGGCAAAGTTGCTGGCAGAACAGGTGCTGTAGAAATGACCTCTTCCAGACAAGAGACTAGAAACATGGACGGGACCTCCAAGGGGCCAGGACCAGATGGGGGCTCCTCTGGACTGGGAACTGAAGATTTTCTATCTACTGGTTTTTGCGTGAGTGGAGGGTGCAGCCTCCTTGGGAGCCATTGTGTCCCCTGTAGTGGCTGTCATGCCCAGCCGCAGTACTTCCAGTAGGGCGTTTCGATCTGCAGCCTCTGCATTATGAATTAATTAGACTTCTTGCACAACTGTGCCTTCTTTTTGGGTTACATGTGGTAGGCGTGACCGTGCTGAGATGAGTATATGCGTAACTCAAAAATACTTCTTAAGTACTTTTTGACTTAAGCGCCTGGTGGAGGAATAGACCCCTTAATGCGGAAGAACTTACCTTGTGAAACACCTTTTATTTTACCCTTATCTGACTTAATGAATTCATGCCCTAATGAATTCATTTCTGTAACATGCATGTTTGAAACAGTGTGCTCTGCAGGTCATCGTAGCAATTTTATGAAAACAGCTTTTTAACAAATCCGCACACAAAATGGGAAAAGTTCAAAAATTGCAGTTATGCTGCACTGGTCCCTAATAAAACTTTAAATTTTTAATGAATAGTTGTAGGCTTCCATTCATCGCGGTTACCTACACAGTGAGGTTTCAGGAGCTGTCAGCCGAAAAAAATGCAATATAAAAATTAAATGAAATTTTATTTTAAATTTGAAGCGTTATGTTCTAGTGCCAGATCTTTGAAATGCTATTTAAAAAAAACATTTCGAAACATGTGATCCGAAGTAAATTTAAACAGCAACATAGTCTGTTATTTATATGGACCACGGCCTCAGTATCATTGTCTAAATGGAAGCAAAATACGGGTGTGCTCTCAGCATCATATTACATCCAGGCAAACAGCTGGTTGCAGTTTTGTTTAATTTAACAAAAATTTGCTTTGAAAGTGTTGTTAAGGACAGACTGTCATGGGGGGGTTATAACCCAAAGTGTTACGCTGGGTGCTCAAGGACTCCTCAGCCGAATCTGAAAGCAATTTATGGTCATATATAATTTTTGTGTTTGGGGTCCTCAGCCTAATTAGAAGAGTTGTCAAGAAGATTGAATATAATGCATCTGGTAAGCTGGGGTATGGAAATCCTAGCGAATGAGTTTCACTTGGTTCTATCAAACACTGTCTAGTGACAATTTCTATTAATTTTATTTTTCTTCCATTATATTGCCTGAAGCTTCTTTTTAATCTTTACCTTGTGAAATAACACTAATACTAAAAACACATATTCCTCTTGTTTTTTAGGATTCCGTTTATTCTTGCAGCTGTGATGGCCGAGTGGTTAAGGCGTTGGAGTTGAAATCCAATGGGGTCTCCCTGCGCAGGTTCAAACCCTGCTCACAGCGACATGTTGTGATGATTCCACTTTGGAGGCAGAGTGGCTCAGTGGGTTATGCCTAAGATCGGAAGTCTGTGGGTCCTTGAGTGAGGCCCTTAACCCATACGAGGTGGCTGCCCTTTTACAGATCAAAATGTTGATTAGTGGTTATGATGTTAAAATGTGATTACAAAGGGGTTTACATCCAAATATATTATTTTGTGAAAATTATTGTGTTAACTTATTCATTACAGTTATCCATTATTTAAAATGACATGCCTCCTGGTGCAGGCTATAACTCACAATTGGCTAATATATTTTACACACATTTTTCTCATTATAGCTTATGTACATCTTACATGACACATTTGTAGAGCTTACATGACACATATGTACAGCTTACATGACACATATGTACAGCTTATATGACACATGTGTACAGCTTACATGATACAGTATTTTTCACTGTAAAATGTGTAACAGTGGCCTAAATGATTTTTCATCGTTCATTTGTGCTTTGAGGGGTATAAAAAGCATTTTTGATTTCTATATCATCTCTTGAGAATTAGACTAAAACCTCAGAATCCCTTTCATTCAAGAAAGTACAATACTGTACAGTACTGTGTAACTACACTATCCGAGGGCACCTGCAGACGGCTCGCTGTTATCTGGAGTTTTGGCTACACATGATATGTCTTGCAATGTATCACCAGCAGATATGGAGGGACTCCTGTAGAATATAATGCAAGTTTTGTTGATTTGAATCTCTTCACCTTGTAGAAATTTCTTCTTTTGGCATGTTTCTCAACAATGCAAGTCAGAAAAACTTTTGCAACTTTATCTCTCAGTTAAAACAATTGTTAGAAAAGTAATCAAAATGTAACCAAATGGCATTAGTTACATGACTTTAATGAAGTGATCAAAATAAGTACATTAATTTAATATATTAAATATCAAAAGTACTCGTCCCAACATATGGATGTATATGGATGCATTTCAGTAACTGTGCTACCTCTGGGTATGCGGCGGGTGACTAATTGCCAAGGCACTGCGATGCGAAATCTCCTAAAGCCAGCGCCGGTGCTTCAGCTCCCCTTAACTTAGTTTTCTTGTTGTGCTTCAGAATCGTCTTACCGATGAGCCCATTGATGCCAGGAAGGGAGCCGGCAGGAGCTGCATAGAGACTTCCAGGTCAAAAAACACAAGCACTTTCTATCCAGAATTTGCTCTAATGCCACCCCAGGTAGTAGACCATCCATCTGGCTAGCTGTTGAGGAACTGGTTGGCAGAAAATTCTGGCTGACCTCCTCTGTCATAAGAACAGGTGGCTTTGGGAGCTGGCAGACTGCCACGCGGTAGGTTGACAGCAATCACTGGCGGGCTGCTTCACAAGCTGGGGCAGGCGGCAGCGTCTGGCTGGCTTTTGTGGAATAGGTGAGCCAGTCTGTCTGGCTGGCCACCATGAAACTAGATTGTTGTGCTGTCTGGGTGGCCACTCTGAAGCTGGCCGACTGGTAGGTTTGTTTGACCGTCTCCTCTGTTGGACTGGCGAAGGGTGTCTCACTTCTCAAGCCAGGCATTGAACTCTTCTGATGAAGCATTAGCAGTGCAAACCTCCATGGTTGACTCCTTCAACTCTAGCTCCTCTGACCTTGTGTCAGTCATCTCTAATGGACTAGATGGGACAGAAACTAAATAATGCAGCATCTAATTATGCCTTGCATTTGACGCATTACAGATCACAATCTGCTAAATTATTTAAGTGTTCCCAAATAAAAAAGTTAAAAACCAGGTCTAACTGACTGGATTTACATGCTAATATCTCTGCTGTTCGTATGGATTAAGAAATCAGAGGAATCCCCCTGGATGGGAAATCACAGTTGAGCTGGATTTAATAGTATTTTTCATACTTTCAAATAGGCGTAGTGTCAGCTGTGGTCGCCTAAACTTACAAAATGAAAGAGATAAATTGTGGTTTCCTGTGCCAGTGGGGCAAATATTTTTAATGTTTCATGCATATAAATTTTAGTGAATTTTAGATTTTCAATACTGTGAAAATCTCTGAAAAGACTGTGATATAATGTTGGCTGTCAGAAAAAATGTACTGTCTGCGTTTTCTAGTAATACACCCTATGACAAAAAAGAAAGTTTATTTTCGCATGATTCATTTATGAACATTAGATTTCAGCTGGTATAGTTTATTCCCGTGCCTCGCTGTGGGAGCGAAAGCACCGCGGACGTTTTTGGTCGGGGGTGCAACGGCGCTCCCTGCGGGTCAGATGAAAATACTATTTGAACACATTAAGTTCAATAAAATTAAAATACATCGTGAAGTTATATTTAACAAAGTGTTTTGGGTCACTCATATCACTGTGTAGTGGAAATTTATTGTTAATTTTTTCACAATTTGTTTTAAAAATCTGTTTTATCTGGATGAATGACTGATTGGGTTCTCTAATAGCGCGCCTCCTGGGACAAAATCCATAGAGCCGTCGATGAACAACACAATACATCCACATAAAAGAACAAGCCAACAGGTCACACATCCTACAGTACGTGCAAAGTTATTCTCCTCTTATGTAATCGATGTATTTAATCTTAAACTTATGGCCAGTGTTGCCTATAAATGAATTAATATTTTCCTATATGTTATTTCATTTGAAAGTTGTGATCACACGTACGTACTGAACCCATTTAAATATTTATCCTTTACATTTACATCGATTTAGCAGAAACTTTTGTTGAATGCGACGTGCAAACAAGGAAGGTCGCAAGCGTGCACGTTCCCTACAAAACCGACTAAACCCGTTTGACAAAACAGTGACATGTTCTCCATAGCAATATTTGGTTTATTGCAAGTACGCTCTTTCTATAACTTTGCATCTATTTTTATTTTGTGCAGCAGTGATAAGCAAAAATATTTTTTCAGAAGTTGAGCAAACATAAATGTGTTTTCGTTGTTGTTTGTTGCGGTAATGTCTTTGTGCCATGCATTCATGGCTTTTCAATAGAATCTGTAATTGCACATGTTAGGATTACAAACCTCAGATTCGTAGCCGAGAACAAAATGTGATCACCGAATAACAAAGACAGCATATTACTTACACACCGGAATTCTTTCTGTTTCTTTCCATGTCTGAAAGTTAAAGGAGTATTTTTGTGATTTTTAATGAATTTTTTAGTCTTAACTACAATGATAATCTTGGATATAGACTTTAAAGCCTAAAAGTATCATTTTGGTTTTTAAATGGTAATTGCACAAGTAACCACTAGGGGGAATATGAACATTATTGTCTGAAAAGAAATTGAAAGGGATTTTGCTATTAATATTTGTTTTGTGGAGAAACTGAACGAATGTTACAAAATTAAAAACATAAATAATAAAATTTACCAGTTACAATATACTGGTTCCTTTTGGCGAGTCTTTGTCAGACATACTACTGAGAATAAAATCATTTAATTAGCATTACATTATTTAACGTTTAATTTATTAGCTGTGGTAACCAGCGTATCAATAATCTAATTTCGCCAGATCTCTTTGGCTGACATACGAACACCCGTTTAGTCCCTAGATTTCTCTCTAAGCAGGCATTCACTGTCCGCATTCATTATTGCAAAGGCAAAATGTACACCTTTACTCTTCCAGCTGACTCTAAGAAATGAGATCAGTTTTTTTCAAAGTGATAATCTAGATATAAGTAATGGATAGATCAGCCAAGGTGTTCTGAAACATCCAGAGGTCCATTGCCTTCACAATTAGAAGAAGGGAAGGATCCACCTTGTCCTTGCCCCTCCTTAGCTTTCCCGAAGCCGGTTCACGGCAGGACAGTGTGTGACATCAAAGTCCATCCCAAGAAAGCGCGTCGTGTGTAAACAGTAACATAATGAGCGCATTGTCCCCCTAGGAAGGACAGGAGACAATATTCGGGAGACGGGATATTCAGCGGGAAAAAGACGCAGAAACTCGGGAACTGATGCTCTGGGAGCTGCTGGGAAAAGTACTTGATGACATGCGCTAGAGAAATGGCGTGTCTTACGGCAGCCTTTTCAGTGAACAATACTGCGGCCACCAACTCCATCATCATGGTAAGAAATAAGGAACAAGTCGTAGGAATTTAAAGAAATGTCAGCGGACAGGTGTGGAAGACCGGCAAGGTCCGGCTATCATGCTATAATTTAGATACGGCTGTTGCTATTAATATTTCTTTTGCGGAAAACCTAAGGGAATGTTACCAAATGTTACTTAAAAACTGGAATGACATTTACAATATACGGGTTCCTATATTTGCGCTGCAGACCTCTAATGAGATGCATACTGACAGGTGACTGGCATCCAGATTTATGCCAGAAGTTTATCGATATGTAGCATGAAACGTCACATTTTGTGTATATTCGCCTTTATAAAGACTTCCTCGGTGCATCGGAATTGTTAATATAGCTCACATTTTTTTATTAAGATTACAATTAGAATGTGAACTGCAGTAGAGTTTTGGTGTGATGTATACTTTCTGGTAGCACGGCTTTTACGTCTTATAATTGCCTAATTATATAACATAAACCGAGCATCTTAAATTCTGCAGATACGACACTGACGAAGATGATAATTATGGTAGTAATAAGACATAAAGAACGATATGTTATTAATTAATTTGTGTTATTTTTATGGTAGTAACATTTCCCCTTTCGCGTTTGCGTCTGTTAAGGATTATTAAGAGTAATTATGCTACGCGGATACGTGGATTTGGCCACGTTCTCAGCCACATCGTAGCTAATGTCTTCTCTGGCGATTCATCTGTGAAAGTATCTCGTAACATTGTTAGCACTGCCTCGAGACTGACACCTTCTTGTCACCTGCCCGTACTAAGCGGTCATTAGATAACTTGGCACACACTCTGTGACACTGTCCCCTCTCTGGCCAGGAACATTGACATTTCTCCCTCTCCGCCTTCCATCAGGCTTGTGCTCCTCTCCTTGCCGTTGTTCTTAAAGAAGTTCTTCAAACTTCTCTTACTTGATCCATGTTAACAAAGGCGATCATTCCAAAGACTTTCCCATTTCTAATGATGGTAATGGCATAGAAAATGACAGCAATGCCTGTTTATCAGTAAATGGCAGTGAGGGGGACTGGCAAGGCTAAGAGGCTAAGAGGCGAAGCGAAGGTCGGTACACAGGAGGACAGGATTAACACACACGGGGAAAAAACGGTCAAATTCAGCATAAGCCATGGAAATCTCGCATCTGGCTGGTGAGCCAGATGCCCAGAAATAGGCGATGAAGGAAGGGACGGTAGAACACGGCTGGGAAGGGCGTGGTCCCAAAGTGGAGCTTGATGGACCAGACTTCCCCGAACAGGCATGTCCAGTTGGCGGTATCCCAGAGGGGTACGGATGCTAATCCGTAGAAGGCGCATCCCTGGAGAGGTATAGGACGGACTGTTTTTGGGACACAGCACGTTTGATTCAGTTCACCCAAAAGATTCATTCTGATTCGCTCACCATCTCTTTCAGCGGTACGTCCTGCTTGCATCAAATAGATGTGAGTTCCGAAATGTCATATTATTTAGGCTAAATGGTGCTAAGGAGTAAGTTAATAAGTCAAGTGAGGAAAATAATATTTGTGACTGAATTATAGTCTAAGTCTCTAACACTGTACTTTAGCTACTCATGCTTGTTAAAAACGCACAGCTAACAGCGCATCATGTAGTCAGCTGACGAGTGACAAGCCTTGGTTAGAATCGCTTTAAATCATGAAATTCATGAATTGCAGCATGCCAGAAGTCACTGCACATGTATAGTTCCTGACCCATCCCCAGGAACGGGCCATTCGCGAATGTCACAACATTATGGGGTATGTGTATGGTGTGTGTGTGTGTGTGTGTGTGTATTTCACTCTTATCGACCCCTCACAGCTGGCAGTAGGCCTATAATATAACCTGTATGTGTAGATTATGTATATATAACCTGTATGTGTAGATTACTCTTCACTTTATTTAATTTTTTACTTTCAGTTTTTTTTATCTTTTTTCACTTAAACAGATTATTCTGGTACTTACTTAGTAATTCTGCGGTGTTAAATTTTGGCCTTTGTTATCCTCTTTAATGTTTTTGTACTTAATTATTATAACAAAGGCAAGCTGCCGCCTGGTTTGTTCAATAATGAAAGAATGTATCTGACCAGCAATATTTTTTTTCCTGTAGGTGAACATAATTGTATTGTATTTTCAATTAAATATAACATGGGAGAATATGCGATTAATTGTACAGTTTATGTGATTAATCGCAATTAAACAAAATTAATCGACGGACAGCCCTAAATATAATGTATTATTATGTTTACTTGTCTTGTATAAAGTCATATCCACTTGTCTGTTTGCACAAATGTATTTCTTTTGTTTTGAAAAACCGTTAGAATTTATTGCGCTTATAAAATGTTATTGGTTTTCATTAAATTGCATTAAATTGGCATTTTTTTGTGATTGTTCATCATTGCATTCCTAATGACGCTCCCAGAATCACCCGGGTATTATGGACTTGCAATATATGTAAAAATGATTGTAAATTGTGTCCAACTCTTATCCACTTTCCATTTCTTGTGTTCCGTTCTTAGAACACCAACGGGCCCCCAGATCTCATGCTTGACCCCCGGAGCGTGTGTGTCTCTGTGGATGAAATGGTGTCTCACAGTGTCGGCGGCCAGCAGACGCCGCTGCTGCGCGGCCACTCGCCGAGGATAGGGAGCAGCCTCAGTGAGGCCCAGCGGTTCTCCTACCTGCCGCGGCGGCCTGCGGTTAATATCGAGTTCAAAGACCTCTCATATTCTGTCCCAGAAGGCTCCTGGTGGAGGAAGAAAGGTACGCTCACCTTCCCTTTGCTACATGCTGTCTCTTTGGGAAGCTTTTAATGGTCTTTTCTACTGTTTTCAGCTGTGGTGGAGTTCGGGGTGGCAAGGATAGGGATTTGGGAGCCAAAGGCCTGTTTCACTTCTCAGTGGTTACTTCACTGGTTTCCATGGGAGCACAAACACAGTATACTCCACCCATAGCCGCACTCACCCATTGTGGGCTTTGAAGGCTTGTTTAGAACTAGTTAGTATTCAGCAACTGGCTGCACAGGAAATTAATCTATAAACAGGAATTAGTGCATCATGAGATAATTTGGTTAATATGGAAAAGGTGGTGGATTTTGTGAAAGAACCTGAGCATTCACCAGAAGCTCGGTGTAGCAGCTCTTATGGCTACATACAGTGTATGTTAGTCTTGTGCTATTTGTCTCACTGCTCTCGCACTGAAATTGCATCTATACCAACAAAATCTGAATACAATAAGCTACATCAGTGGGGGAAGTGGTCGCAGAATGATTTCCAGGATAGACCCCCCTCCCAAGAGACAAAAAGTACCAAAGTTCCCACAGACACACTCCAAACTCTTGAGGAAAGCCTTCCCAAAAGAGTGACGGCTGGTATAGTGCCAAAGGAGGGACCAGCTCCATATTTATGCCTTTGGGTTGGTGTTCCATCCTGGGTTCTTCCCTGCTTTGTGCCTGTAGCCTCTGGGACAGGCTCCGGACCCCTGTCACCCTGAGTAGGATAAGGTAGAAAATGGACGGATATCATAAAAGTGCCTGCGAGTGTAATGGCCAGCTGTCACAATACCTTTGACCTTCTTCTGAATTCTTCTTCTGAAGTCTGTTAAGAATTTGAAAGTAGTGTCTGTAGAAGTTTTTGCAGATCTTTGTTCTCCACAGTTTAATTGTATTGAAAGCACAATAAGAAAGGTATGGAGGTACAGCACCTAGTTTCAGACAGTAGTAACGTAAGAGTAGATAAATGCAAGAGTGGTCTGCAGCTGTAAGGTACGACAGAGTTAAAGGGCAAGCCGTCCTCCACCTCCACCCAAGCCCCACCCCAAACTAGACTGAAGATCTTAAGGTTTTGAATGGCCTCAAAATTGAGCTGCTCTCTTGTTTCAGCAGATTGTGGGAACACAGCTTTTCACAGAAAATGGCATACAATACCATATACTTTTGATGCTATTTAATACTCACAATCATGGTGGGTTTTATTGCTGCCCTAATTCACTTACATGATAGACAATAGCTGGAGGTTTTCGAGCGCTGAAAGGTGCTATCATGTTGCCCGTCACTGTTTGCCGTCAGTCGTTTACTGCAAGAAGATGGCTGTTTTACAAAAGCCACCTTTCAGTTTTGATTGACACAGGATAATTTAGAGAATGTTTGAAACTGACGTCATCATTATTCACGTGAAATGTTGAGTTTGATCTCAATCTATACTATAAACTAGAGACTGAGCTAACAGTTTTAGAAGCCAACAGGCACCATTACTGTATGGCATGTGGAATTGTGGCTTGGAATGGATTCGTTTGTTTTAATTTCCAGAAAATGGGACAGAATGAGCATACATCTGCTGGTCCTCAGTGGTCACTGTAACTGAGCTCCTTGTCAGTAAACGAACTACGAAGCTAAGGCCTTCCATCAGATGAATTGCGTGTATCTGTAGGAGAGTTTGAATGGTCAGCTGTGGAAGTATTAGATAACAGTGCTGCTGAATGGGGCCTCGCCCACACCCTCCGGCATCAACAGCCGTCCTCAGCTCTTAACATACATGGCAACAATCACAGGCAATGCACTGCTTTTTGTCATATTGTGGAGTTTAAAATGTTTAAATGTGTGTAGCTGACGTTTTGTGGTGTGTTTGGGCTCCGGCTAGCTAGGGAAGCGAGACCCTTCACTGTGACACTATTAAGCTGTACTCAGAAAGGAAAACCCTGTTAGGCAGCCTGGGAACCACAGGTCTATCGCCCTGCTGTAAGCACTGGATAAAGAAGAGGTTCCCCTGGGACTTTCCTGCCCGCCGTTGGGCGTTATGGTGTTGGGGACTCACGGAGGATTTTCAGTTTTATAGCCGTATTTGAATCTTTGGTATCAGTTGACCGGGCACAAAGAATATAGCATTATACTATTACTTAAGTAGTAATTAACCACAAACTTAGTCTTAGTTACATACTGATCTCATGTTAACTCATCATTAATGAATCATGATGCATCTTTCATCCCCAGCAGTTACTATATTTATTACTATATCTGTTACATCTGTAAACCTTTGTGAACTACTGAAGGAACAATTCATAAACAACACAAGTGAAATACTGATCACATGCTTGCTCATCATTCATGAATCATGGCGCATCTTTTATCTCAAGTAGTGGCTATATTTGATCACGATTTGTTTATGATTTATATTTCGGTTGTAATTGAGTTACAATTAAGTATTTGTGGCCCCTCAAGTAAAGTGGGTAACACTTTACTTGAGGGGCCACAAATAATGCAGTTTTACATGCTTAGTAAATGCATTAATTACCCATTAACTATGCATTATGTCATCATTAATTAATGATGACGATTCATGTATTCTTTGCAGGAACTTCATTAGTTAGTTCATTAGTTAACCATTAACTAATTCATGTTCATGA
>JAODKN010000039.1:4241016-4268389 GCA_026774425.1 Petrocephalus zakoni | reverse complement strand
CGAGCAGGTTTGACGATTAGGATGTGTTGGTATAACAACACATCCAGCAAGAGTTTAGAAGAACCGACAGATCCAGGATCATGCCAAATTGTCAACAATTTCATCCGGCTAAACGAATAATCCATGTACGGAGAATACCCCCTTGCTAACAACTTCAGTTGACCTTAATGAAAAGAGGAACATGCTGCTCTGTAGCCTGTCCCCATCTGAAAATAGCACTAGCCATCAGACCTTCCAAATTTAAACACTTAAATCATCCAAACAACTTGCACAAACATGCCCAATCATGTTCTAGTTCAAGTCCTGACAGTCACAAGATGCTAACCAAATACAAAATGTTTACTTATACAGATAAACAGACTCAAAAAAGACATACCATGCTCATAGACATACTAATGTGGGTTTTGGAAACATCTGTCCTTGATCAAACATGTTACACCCTTGGCAAAAATCACTATAAATCTTGTCTCCAGTGTTTCAGCGATGGCGCTATGTCACCAGCTAGAACACCCCCTGGTGACTTCAGGCTAGAACACCCCCTGAATTTTTGTGTCTTTTGTTTCCAGTTTACCCTGCCTTCGCCCAGTCTCATACTTTTGTTGTTAACGGCCCACACCTGTCCCCTATCTAGCCCTCTTTATCTGTATATACTATACAGTGGATATAAGATGTGTACACAGCTCTGTTAAAATGCCAGGTTTTTGTGATGCAAAAAAATGAGACCATGATAAATCATTTCAAAACTTTAATGTGACTTATAACAATTGAAAAATGTTAGGCAGGAAGTAAAAAAAGAAAAATGTACAATAAGCTTGTTGCACAAGTGTGCACACCCTTAAACTAATATTTTGTTGAAGCACCTTATGATTCATTTACAGCATTCAGTCTTTTTGGGTGCACACCAGCCATCAAGTAAAGTCACTCTGTTTAACCCCAAATAAAGTTCAGCTGCCCTAGTAGGATTTTCCTCACATTTACTCAGTTGCATCCTGCAGCAAAAGCCATGGTTCATAGAGAGCTTACTAAGCATCAAAGTGATCTCATGGTTGAAAGGTATCAGCCAGGAGAAATGTACAAAAAAAATTGCACGGCATTAGCTATACCATGGAACACAGTGAAGACTGTCATCAAGAAGTGGATAAAAAATCGGAGAGCAATTTGAAATGATTTAGTTTGGTCACATTTTTTACATCACAAAAACCTGCCATTTTAATGGGGAGTGTACCCTTTTTGTACCCACTGTATCTGTGCTGGCCCTGGTCCTGTTCTTCTGTTGGTCATTGTATGTGCTGTAGGTGTTGAATGCGAATGTGGTTCCTGCCTGTGGTATCAGTATGTCTTCCCTCAGTGTTGCTGGTATGTTAGTTCTAGACTTTGTTAGTTTGTGGGGTATCTGTTTGCCATGGTTTAGACCCCTCGTGGTCCCTTTTGTTTCTTGTTATAATAAGTTCCTTTGCATTAAAGTTCCCTATGTCCTGCAAGCCGTCTCATGGATAGTCCATCATGCCCTGTTCTGACAAAACCTCTATAGATGATATGCATTATAGATGATATGCATTTGTTAATCTAACCTTATAATTATGTCCTAATTTTGCTGTTTAATCTTTTCATTTCTCACATGTTCCTCTTCTT
Organism: Petrocephalus zakoni; assembly: GCA_026774425.1. Taxonomy (NCBI): domain Eukaryota; kingdom Metazoa; phylum Chordata; class Actinopteri; order Osteoglossiformes; family Mormyridae; genus Petrocephalus; species Petrocephalus zakoni. The sequence goes on along the minus strand of JAODKN010000039.1, from coordinate 4,266,757 downwards.
TCTTATTCTATCCTGAGCAGTACATGCAGAAGAAGAATCCACAGTACAAGGTGATTAAGGAGGATACAGTCTGGTCTATGGAGTCCCTCAGTGCCTACCTCAGCCAGCATCACTCCCAAGATAAGGCCCTCTCTCAAGACTGGGTCTTTGGAGCATTTACAGTGAGTATAGACAGAGTAGGGGTAATTATAAGAGAACCATGTCTGTGCAAAATAATTTGTATACATAAAAATAGGGCAGTGGTGGCCTAATTGTTAGGGATGCACACTTGTGATTGAAAGGTTGCTGGTTTAAATCCTCCAACCAATAAGGTACTACTTTGATACCCTGAGCAATGTACTGCCCCCAAGGACTGCTCCCTGGGAGCTGAATTAGCTACCTACTGCTATGTCACTTAGGGGTTAAATGCAGAGGACACATTTCATTGTTTTGTGCTGTCACCAATGACAATTAATTACTTTCACATGTCTTTGCAAAAGTAAAAAATAACTGTGCATGTACACAAGCAACATACAATTTCTCAGTTTCACAAGTGGGAAAAGCAAGTGGTACTACATAATTTAACTAATGCTTTTCAGATAAAGTAAGCTTAAGATTGCCATCCTAGACTAGTTGGTTTTATTAATTTAATCTTAATTTAAGATTGATGCCTAGTGATTGTGATGGAATGGATTGTAATGTAATGGAATAAAATCATCTTTTTTCTGCCTTGTTTTTCCTACACAGTGGTGGAAAAAAACACGTGTTTTGCTGTATATATGAACAAGAACTGTCTTTTTTGTGGGAATGAACACATAATGGTAGTTTGTAGGGAAATATGGGGAATTTATTTGGAAAGAAGCACAGACAAGTGCTTTATAGAGGATAACCATAAGCAAGACGATAGAGGCTCAGGAGGCTTGAAACAATAAAAAAGAATCAATCAAGGCTAATAATGCTGTATTTTCCTTTGTTACAAAGAAGCGCATGCAGCAGATTGTGATGCAGTGCTTCATGGCAGTGAAGAACAAGCTGATTCGAAAGCTAGGCTACTTTGACCTCATTGGCTGTGACTTCTTGATTGATGAGGATTTTAAGGTAAGGGATCCTGGCACCAGCAGATTCACTGCTGTTTGATCAAGATCAAACATGGTCATCTTAGGAACAGGATCGTCAGGAGGCTCTAATAAGTTTGTTAGTCAGGATAAGCTGTGATTTATTTTCTTGAGGTAATTTATGTATTAGAACTAGCGATTACATATTTAAAACTTCTAACCAATGCACGAAAATGATCACCTTAATTTCTGAACAACACTAGGGTTCCTCTTTGTAATGTTCTCATGTATTGTTTAACTTTCAAAGCAATTGGCTTTTAGGCTCCTTATAGGTACAGTATGCAGCTGAGATCTCTAATTGTATGTTAAAGTAGATTATATAGTGAAGAGAAACACTAATTTTTACATACCTGCTACATGTAGATTGACCCATGTGCCCCGCCCTACGTGTCTGGCTCCCAGTGTTGCCCTCAGGCGGGGCTTGATTAGCCTCACCTGTTCCTCGTTGTGCTTACCTGATGTGTCAATCCTCATGTTTGCCTAGCACACCAGGCTGGTGTTTCCTCCCTGATGTCCTGCCCTATTTAGTCAGTCTGCGTCCTGTTCCCCTCGTCGGTTATTGTTTGAGCTGTGCTGCTGATTTATGTGGCCTGCGTACCCTTCCCGTTCCTTTGTTTCCCCGATCCTGGAAATAAATGCCCCGTTTGCGGGGTTTCAACCCACAGCTTGCATTATGGGTCGTTCCTCCCGCTGCCGACACCACACCATGCATATTGGTTGATGATATATGATTTAAGTATCAAGCACAACAACTATGTGGCTTGTTGACTGTGGTACAAGTCACATGTTTCTGGGATGTTTTTGTTGGCAAAGGCTCCACTTGAGTGGGTGTAGCAAATTCAGGGGTGAAATGCCTCCGAAAACAGCAACAGACACTCCCGTTGAGATCTGTTTGTTAGCATAAATGTTAGTGTTCTTAATTGTCTACTCAGTATTTACGACTGAAATTTTCATCAGCATCCTTTTTTGACTGTGCAAGTGTGATTTGGCTTCTATAGACACATCACAGTATATAAGCGCTCTCTTTTTAAACTATGACACATCATCTCGCACAGAACTATATTAATAAAATAAAACCTTAATAGCAATTCTTCTTCTTTCTAATGAGCTTACAAATCTAGGGATTGCACTTAGCTGACCTATAATTCCATTGTGGTCATGTTGGTGGGTCAAAACTGAGAATGAGTATCAATTAGTATCAGATTCTGTAAATATTGTGACAATAACACCATGCTGTTTTCACTTGATCAGTCTTTCTCCTGAATAGAACACATTTTCCTTGTGGCATGGTCAGATGAGAGTGTCCTTTGCTCTCCCAAATGGGACTATTGCTCTGTTCAAATACTCACATGCTGCCCCTCGTCAACTGGAACTTTGAATGATACAGTTTTCACTGGTGATACGTTAGAATAGATAATTGTGGTGACCGAGCAGAGGTGTGGGAGCTGCTGAAATTGTTTAGGATCACCTCCTCTAACAGTGTCCATCTCAATTCCATCTCACATCCATGGCTGACAGGGATGTAAGCTTGCCTGAGAGCATTCACTGTTTTTCAATATGATTGGAATACTTCTGAAGGGGAGATTCACTAATGTCTCAAATGTACTGTATTAAAGCCAGTATAAGACTATAGTAACATCTGTTTCCAGGGGATTATTAGTGGCTAAATAGATTAAGCAGGGCTAATCTAGTTCTGTCACTAGTTCTGCAGGGTATATAGCATAGTCTATGTCCACATCTATGGAGATGAATAACATTGCACTTATACTATAATGCACATATACCATAATGCCATGCGTGATGCTGAGTAATATGATGGTACTACGTCAATTTAATTTTTAGCTCTTTTGAAGACAGTGTGTTGAGTTTCGGGATGCTTTGGTATTTATGTGGAGCACCGTTCAGACAGTGTTGTGTGTGTGTGTTGCCACTTCCTCCTTTGGCCGGCTCTAGGTGTGGCTCTTGGAGATGAACTGCAACCCTGCGCTGCACACCAACTGCAGGGTGCTGGAGGAGGTGGTGCCTGCTGCAGTTTGCGAGGCTCTCGGTGAGTCCCGTAAAAACCGCACGCAGACAGGCACCAGAGAATTCAGAGAATTTTTTTCTCAAAATATCTACAAATGTAATCATGTTGTAAATATAAAAATTCAAATTTAGCGTTTGTATACATATTGGGTGGACCTGCAGCTCAACAAGAGGCACTATCAATACTCACCCCTGGAGATGGGAGTCCGAATCCTACCCCTCATCAGTATGTGTGTCTGTGGGTTTGCATTGATCACATTTGAGGACCAAAATGTCCCTAAAGTGTGGTAAAACCTGAAATTTCCTTATTTAAATCTTTTCAGGTCCCCATTCTGATAAACTCAGTTTTATAAAAAAAAATCTTTGAATGCAATCAATAAACTAAAAATGCCAAAAGTCTTGTATTTGGGTTGGTTACTTATGGTTAAGGTTAGGGCTGGGTAGGGGTTAAGTGTGTCATGATTGGGATTAGGGTTTTTCCCATAGAACTGAATGGAAGGTCCCCATTTAGATAGGTACGCGAGTCTGTGTGTGTGTGTGCGCGCGTGCGGCCATTCCACAACGTATTTTGCAGGTTTCCTTAGGTACTCCAATTTCCTGCACTCGGCTAACTGTTTTCAGCTAAAAATCTCGTAAAAAATTGTAGCTGTTCTGCAGAAATTCTTAGAATGACTGCCGGCTGCTTTGCTTTGACACCTCTGTCCAATTCAGCCAATATATGTTCTCTAGGATTAATCTATGCAGACAGGGCAGACGGTAGGCCGGGCCATTAGTTTGAGTTGTCTTTCACTGTCCTTCTTTGGCAGAATTGCAGGTGTATTTTGTGTTATTTTGCTGAAGGATTAAGCATTGCTTAGTAAGCCATCTTTGAAGTATCCTGTGATAAACACAGGGTTGTTAATTTCCATATATTTCGTAAATATCACCAGCTATCTCAGCAGCAAAGAAACTCCAGTCAACAACACAATCTGTGATGTGGTCGTGCTTTTTGTGCCATGCAAATAAATGGGGAACCCAAACATTTCGGGTTTGCATTAGTCCACAAGATCGACTAATCATGATTTCTGTACTCAAACTTTTGTCTAATGCTATATTTCATGCTCTAACAAAAACGTATAATATTTGATCCAAGTAAATTATCTTAGAAGTGCAATAGCGATATTAAAATTTTTGTTTAAATTGATATTTTAGATATTTATTTTGCTGTTTTGCAGTAATGGTCACAGTGCAGTAATGGACACGGTGTCTACTGTATTATCTGTAAGGCAGACAGATTGCAGGGAGTGACAGGGTTCTGGGTTCTGGTGCTTGATCTTTTCACTTTTCCTCTCTAAGACTTAACCATGGAGATCTTCAATAAGTGCCGCTGTGGCCTCCCTGTGTTCCCACTGTCCAGCCAGAGGGAGTTTGTCCTGCTCTACAGTGGAGAGGATAAGCCTGCCTTATCCCAGGGCAACAATGTGTGGGTGCCCGTTCTAAGGCGTGTGGGACTTCCTGGACGCACACTGAGTAAGGAGACCGGCCTCAGAAGACCTGCTGCAGTGCAGCACAGCCAAGCTGAGAAAACCCTTAAGCCACCCAAGCACTGCACAAAAATGCCTCCTAATGTCCAGACAACGTCTGCTGACAGAAGCACTTTGATCTCACCGCCTTTACCCACTTTTTCCATGGCACCCTGCCCCACCACCCAGCGCTGGAAATCCAAACCTCGCTTTCCAAATAAATCCCGTTCAAAACCACCTCAGGCCCCAAAGCACTCACAGGTGTGAGCGCCTGGGGTCATTACTATGAGACATGGGGTTAACAAGAACAAATGTGATATTCAAGGTTCTGATAAAGACCCTTATAACTTTATAACAACACTGATCTAAAATTGTAGTTCTTCTTAAGTCAAGCTCATATCTGGGACTAGATTCTTATTGACTTAAAATGATCCATAATCAGAAGACTACAGTATAAGTTCCCTCCCAAAACAATACTTTTTTGCTAATTGAGCTTGCTTGCCTTTCTGTAGCATAACTGGGTAGCATCAAAGCTCCTGTCCTTTTAGATCAAAATTAATGATTTCACATATTGTGTAGTGCTTATTATTTTTTTTTTAGAAAAAATTAGGTGAACTAGAATCAAGCTGTATTCTTCATCAGTCCAAACAGGATCATTGTATTATACAATAATGCTGTATAAGACTCAGTGCTTATTAATCTATAACACAATAAACTGTTCAGACTGTGTTTCTGAGCCCTTGATTTTCACGTATTCATTTAGAGCATTTGACAGACGCACTTAGCCACTTAAGTGCTCGGAAGTCTCCATCAGCGAATACATTCTGATACTGGTTCAATAGAACCCAGGCTAAGAATAACATCTGTCTAAAAACACTGTTAGGAAATAATTGTTTAAATTTTAAGAGTATAATACCGGAACTGCTAATCCAAGTACTTCTGAAAGAGATAGGTCTTTAGTTGTCATTTGAAGGCCCCCAGTGACTCTGCTGTTCGAACATCTAGGGGGAGTTCATTCCACCACATACAGATGTAGCCACTTCAATTTTCCCCTCCAAACCGGCCAAAAAGCCAAAAGCCAGCCAAAGGAAGTGACTCCCCTCCTTCTGGGGGTGTGCTTAAAAAATACTCTAAACCCGCCCATTTATTCACTTCCAGGGTGTTACCATGGGATGGCGCTTTCTTTACAAAAACACATTTCAGTTGTGGTCAGAAGTTTACATACACAAGTACAACAGGGGGGGTATTCTCCATTCATGGATTATTCGCTTGGCCGGATGAGATTGTTGACAATTTGGCATGATCCTTGATCTGTCGGTTCTTCAAAACTCTCGCTGGATGTGTTGTTATACCAACACATCCTAATCGTCACATGTCCTCAGAGCAGGTTTGTTCTGTGTAAACAAGGATTAGCTCACACACTTAATTAGTGTCCGTGCGTGTAAATACAATCAGCGTTGGCCTTGCCATTCATGGATAAGCGACCGATTGCAATCAGTGCACAAATAATAAGAAGAGAATTTCAAATTGAGAGGGTTTCGCGCGATCAGTGAGATCCTTTTTGTTTCCGCATAATATTCTTTTCAAGAGATACCACTTCAACCAAGTTATATATTAACTATATTAATATATTTATACTATATTTATATATTAATTATATAGAATATTAACCCTCAATGTAACCCTTGAAGGCAGCGTTACATTTCAAATGTGTCACATTATTATTTAATTGTCATTATTCCAGTAGAAACGGAAGCACAGTCAGGACATGGGAACAGTTAAAGTGAAGTTAAAGTGGTAAAGAGTGTGTATGCATGTATACACACACATGCACACACACACACACTCTTTACTATATGCTCCTTACCAGTTTGAGTTTTACTTCACTTTAACTTGTTCCCATGTCCTGACTGTACTCCAATTCATCTGGAATTATGACAAATAATTATGTGACACATTTTTAATGTAATGCTGCATTCAAGTAATAAGTATACAAATTAAAAACTATGGATGCATTTAATTTTTCAGCCACTTAATTTGCCAACTGTCTTTTCTGATTTGGGTCGCTTTTGATGCGTTTCCTTTTGATACAGATCAGTTTTTTTAAGTCATCATGTCGCTCCAATAAATGGTCCTGCTCAGATTGAGTGAAAAAATACAGTTTTTTTTACGTCATTTTAAAGAAGCCAATGAGAGACTTACTGATCATGTTTTCTAGACTCGATACATATAGGCTTTTCAAGCAGCACAATAATCTCGGATGATGGGATCCAGCTAAACTAATCCGTTCCTGAAATGCGTTCAAGAAATGATTTTCACCACCATTAACTGATCCAAAATGATGCTTCTGATCTTGGATGATTTAAGCGACGTACGGAGAATACCCCCCAGGAATCAAGCAGAAGCTTTTGGTAGCCATCAGCAAGTGTCTGGCTTAATTGTGACTGGATATTTGACCACTGTTCTTGGCAGAATTGGTAGTTACTGTAATTTAAACTAGTTGGTTTCCTGGCATGGCTTTTAAGGATAACCCACACATTTTCAATAGGGTTGAGATCAGGGCTTTGGAAAAGGCCATTTCAGGAGCTTTATGTTAGCTTGCTTTATCCATCCCCAGAAAAGTTTTGATGAGTGTTTGGGATCATTGTCATGGTCTGAACACCCAACTGTGTCCAATTTTCAGCCATCGGGCATTTGATTTTGTAGCGGAATTTGGAGGTTGTTGGGAATTGTCATCTTTCTGCTGCAGCAAGCTCATTTGCACCTGAATGGTGGTGGCAGCACTGTGAGAATCACATTCTTTGATTTCTCCAGTGCTTTTAATATGAGAGAGAAAACTCTGTGAGCATTTGTCATCACAGCGTCACAGGTCAACACACTTACATAAACATAAAAGACACAGCCCACGTATTTACAACACCGAAAACAAACAGGGCTCTGTACATGGCTAGCGAAGATGCAGGGACATGCTTTTAGGCTCCATGTCTCTGGTGCTACGATATTATTATACTGTGCATACAAAAACCCCTTGGAAGTGCAAAGTATGTGAGGTCTACCTCTGCTTTCAAACAGACAGGAACTGTTTTGAAGCTTGGTGTCCTGATTAGAAGTGACAAATTATTGTTATACTATTCATTTATTGTTTTGTTTGCAGCATGGTGGTGCAGTGATTAGCAATGTTGCCTCACACCTGTGGGACCAGGCTTTGAGTCTCTGCCCAGGTTCCATGTGTGTGGAGTTTGCAAGCACTCCTCATGTCATCATGGAGTACCTCTGGGTACTCCAGTTTCCCCACACTGTCCAAAAACATGCTGAGGTTAATTGGAGTTACTAAATTACCCATACGTGTGCCTGTGTGAGTTGTCTCTTAAAATTCCCACTGCCTATCCAGACTGATTGGTGTGAGGGGCAGTGACAATCACATTCCAGACTGATGGGCCATTGGCAATATGCAAACTAAATATTCATGGGGTAGGACTCTGGCTTTGAAAAAAACAGTGTCACTCCAAAGTTCTAACAAACCTCATAAAATTTCAGTAGGTGCCAAAATAGAGAAGAGTCTAGAAGGCATGTCTTATTTGCACCTTGAGAGATGGTGGGCCAGTCAAGCAATGCTGGAGGATCAGAGAGAATGTGGGACAGTGCAGGATGTGATAAATTGTGATAAAGTTTAGCTTTGTAGGCCAGTATTGTGTTTTGAAACTGATGTTCCTGAGCTACAGGAAGCCAGTGGAGAGCTTGCAATAGTATGGTGTGGGTTGAGTATCTTCTGCATATCAGTGGCATGAGAACCCATCTGAGGATATGACCTCAGCAAGAGATATAGTAATATAGAGGGAGAACAGGAGAGTACCAAGAATTGAGCCCTGAGGGGCAGTGGGGAGTGTCTGTGTGGATCCCTTCCACATCACTTGATATGACCAGCATTCTAGGTAGGAAGCAAGCCATTGCTATGCTGAGCCACAAATTCCAAGACTCATAAGCATGGACATGAGAGTCTTGTGGTTGACTGTGTCAAATGCTGCAGAAAGGTCAAGGAGGATGAGGGCAAATGACAGTTTAGCCAACCTGGTAGCATATAGCTTCTCTGTGACAGCCAAAAGGTTGTTTCTGTGGAATATGCTGCTTTGAAGCCAGATTTTTTAGGATCCTGGAGGTTGGTCTGAGAGAGACAGAGAGATAGTTGATTGTACAGTATACTGTACATTCAAGGATTTCTGAAAGAAAAAAGAGAAGTGATACCAGTCAGTGGTTGCTGATGTCTGGACTATTTACAGTGGGTTTCTTTAGGATGGGAATAACCCTGGCTTTTTTAAATGCTGTTTGCACATGACCAGATATTATGGAGTTATTAATGATATGGGTGATAAAAGTGAGATTGTCTGGAGCATTATGGAAGCGATTGGATCCAAGGGGCAGACGGTAGAATTGCAAGATGAGATGACTTGCAGGATCTCTTCTGCTGCTAGATTGGAAAATTTAGCCAGTGAAGGGGAATCCTTAATGTAATAGTTGGGGAGGGAGCAAATGTCTGACAGATTTGTTCAATCTTCTCATCAAAGATGTTGGCAAAGTCTTTGGCAGTCAGGGAGGATGGAGCAGGAGGAGTTAGCGGGATGAGTAATGATGAAAAGATGTTATGGATTTTGCTAAGATCCTGTGCAGAGATTTTTAGCTTTTCCTAATACGTCTGATGAGAATTTAGACAGTAAGGTAATCAGACAGATCTGTGTCGAGTTGTGATTTCTTCCACTTAATATATTTTGACTGATACGCAATGCATCCAATATCCAAGGAATAGGGCAAGTTGTCTTCCAGGGTTTATAAGATAGTAGGCGATCCATGGATGAGGAAAGTGAGGAGAGGAGAGTGTTGGTTGCTGACTCCAGTGGTTGCGACCTCTTGCCGCAGCACCTCCACCTCGCCGGGAGACACAGCTTGGCTTTGGACACTTTGGCGCAGGTCTGCGATCTCACACTGAAGCTGATCGATCAAGACCGACTGGCTCGCAACGGTGTCGCAGAGGGCGGCGAACTCCGCTGGGTTAACTGCACTCGGCTCAGTCATTCTATCGGGAATTCGGGTAGAAACATGGAATGGAATGGCGTCAGCGCATAGCCTGTGTAGCGTAGATGGAAACCCAGATGCGGAGTATACGCAAAGAGGTAGGATAACGCGATTACTATAAGAACGCTCTTTAAATAAAGAGTAGAGATTTGTTCTGGGTGGAGAGCCAAACCTTGTCACCTATATTGAACAATCGTCCCAGTGGGTGCCGACGGCGATGTTGTACAATGTATTGACGGTTGGCCTTCTGAATGGCAGAACGGGCACCGATGGACCAACTGTTAGGCCGATGGTACATCAACCTCCGGTTCTTGATGATCAAACACAGGAGGTTGGAAACTGTGGAATACCTCAAATGGGCTGAGAGCAGTGGCGGATGAGGTATGAAGGTTATATGAGAGTTCAGCCCAGATGAGGTAGCGGGCCCAGGAGCGCTGCCTGTCTGCGATAAAGCATCTAAGGTAGCGCTCCAGTTGTTAGTTGGTCCGCTCCGTCTGACCATTGGTTTGTGAATGGTAACCGGATGAAAGACAGCAGAAGGCCTTCCAGAATCTGGCGGTGAATTGAGGCCCTCTGTCCGAGACCATGTCCCTGGGGAACCCATGCAGGCAGACTACGTGCTCTAAAATCAGCTCAGCAGTAGTTTTGGCTGACGGGAGTCCTCACAGCCAGGGCTACCAAATGCACAGCCTTGGAGAAGCGATCAATGATGGTGAGTATAGTATTTTTTCCCTCCGACTCCAGCAGGCCTGTAACAAAGTCCAGTGCAATGTGTGACCAGGGCCGACGAGGAACCGGGAGAGGTCGCAGGTCCCCTGGGGAGGGTTGATTGCTGGTCTTGGCCTTGGCACACACTGGACATGCCTGGACAAACTCTCGGACGTTGCGGGCCATGGCAGGCCACCAGAAGGTGCATTGAAGATAGAGGGTTCTTCTGGCGCCAGGGTGGCCTGCCAGAGCAGAGAAGTGAGCCCAGGAGAGGACGTCCTGCCGGATGGAGGTGAGGGCATAGAGTCGTCTGGGCAGAGTACCTGCTGGAGTGGGTTCCAAGGTCTGTGCCTGGCGTACCCTGGTTTCTAATTCCCACCGGAGAGGTGTGATGAACCCGGTGGGTACAACAGTCTCGGGGTCCGCCCGGGGAGCATCGGGTTCATGCTGGCGGGAAAGTGCATCCGCCTTGGTGTTCTTGGCGTTGATGGCATCTGGGGTGAGCTGGAAATGATGAAGAGAAGGACAGGTCAGGGCGGTCAGTGGTGCTGCAACTGTACTGAAGCCCCAGGTAAAACACCGGTAGAAATTAGCAAACCCCAAAAAATGCTGTAGCTGTTTGAGTGTCTTGGGTAGGGGTCAATGACGCACAGCTTCCAGATTCTGGGGATCTATGGCCACACCCCGGGGTAAGATGACAAAGCCCAGGAACGTGGTGGAGCGCTGGTGGAAAGCGCATTTCTCCAACTTGCAATACAGTTGATGGGCAAGCAGTCTCTTGAGGACTGCCCTGACATGCTGGATGTGTTCTTCCAGGGTGCGAGAGTAAATAAGAATATCATATCCAGGGCGGTGTCTGTCAAAGGAAGGGGGTGACGGTTCTTGATAGTGATCTGATTGAGCCCCCGATAGTCGACGCAAGGTCGGAGGCCACCATCCTTCTTCTTAATGAAGAAGAACCCCGCAGTGGCTGGTGAGGAGGAGGGCTTGATGGTACCCTGGCGGAGAGCTCCAGCAACGTACTCCTCCATCGCCCTAGTCCCAGAGGTGGCAAGAGAGAAGAGCCTCTGGAGGAGCCACGGGTGTCCGAGGATGAGGGGAGGTGAGATGATGGAAGTGGCCAGGAACTGGATGGTCTCATGGTGCTTGTCGATGTTGAGAACAGTGGGTTGAGTCTGGTGGGTGATGGGACTGGTGGTGAGGGGCCGACCATCGACAGCAGTAATCTAATTAGGAATCTAATAACGCCTCAAGCTCCACCTCCAATTGTTTGGCGTAAGTTTAGTCAATGAAGTTCCCTGCGGCCCCTGAATCAATAAAAGCCGAGGTTCTGACCCGTTTGTGGCCAAACTAGAGGTGTACCTGAACCATGAGGGAAACGGCCATGGAGGAGGAGAAGAGAGATAAGGGACTGGATGAGCTCTTCTCAGGACTCATCGGGTCTGGCCGTTTCCCGTGCGGAGAGGGCAGATGGTGCGGTGGTGATTCGAAGAGGCACAATAAGCGCCGAGGCCCTTCCTATAGCGTCTCTCACTCTCTGTAGTGGTCAGAGAGGCGCGCCCTAATTGCATGGGTTCCCCTGCTCCTGAGTGGTCCACGGGTCGAGGTGGAGGGGTGACGCCAGCAGGTGGTGGAGGAGGTGCTGGTGGATGGTGAAACGAGGCAGGTGGCAGGGTACGGGGAGCTGGCCTCAGACCTGAGCTCATCCGCTGGTCAATGCGAAGGGCTAGTTGGATCAGGCCCTCTAGGGTGGCGGGGAGCTCACATCCGGCTAGCTCATCCCAGATATGGGGAGCCAGCCCCTCAAAATAGGCTGTCCGGAGAGCGGAATCATCCCAGGTGGTTTTCACTGCGAGGGTACGAAACTCCACGGTGTAGCGACTCACGGACCAGTCCCCCTGCGCAGATGGTACAGCCTCAAATCGGTCTCCACCTCACTATCTGGATGACAGAAAGTAGTGCGGAGTTCGTGGGTGAATTCTGGGTAGGAGTGAACAATGTCAGATCCGGAACGGATGATGGCTGTGGCCCACTCAGCTGCCTGCCCGGTGAGAAGGGAGACAAGAAGTGCAACGCGCTGGCGATCTGTAGAGTATCTGGCTGGCTGGGATTCAAAAACCAGATCCAGCCCGGTTAGAAATACGTCGCACTTCCCGTCTACCCCATTACATTTTACTGGCAGTGAAATGTGGGGTTCGGGGGCGGGGGAAGCGATACGGACCGCCGCCCACAGCGCACATTGCTCACCAGCCAGCTCCCGAACAGCTTTGCAGAGAATCGCGACCTCTTGCCACAGCGCCTCCACCTCGCCGCGAGACGCAGCTTGGCTTTGGACACTTTGGTGCAAGTCTGGGACCTCACGCTGAAGCTGATCGATCAAGACCGACTGGCTCGCAACGGTGTCACAGAGGGCAGCGAACTCCGCTGGGTTAACCGCACTTGGCTCAGTCTTTTATCAGGAATTCGGGTAGAAACACGGAATGGACAGGCGTCAGCGGATAGCCCGTGTAGCATGGATGGTAACCCAGATGTGGAGTCTATGCGAAGAAGTAGGATAACCATGCGATCACTATAAGAACGCTCTTTAAATAAAGAGTAGAGATTCCCACCAGAATCCGCGTTCTAAACGCACACACAATCAAAGAGATGAACCAAAGACTGGAGTACTCACAGTACCGGCGATGGCGGTTGGTAAAGGCACGGGTCATTTCGCAATGACTGAGTGGCGATTGAGTGAAGTGTGAAGTGACAAGTGGTAGGATGGACAAGGAGTCAGGGTCTGGAAGCTATGATGAAGTAACAGATGAAGGCGAGACAGACTGTACATTTTTTTGAGTGGGAGAGTAATATTGATAGCTGGGTTTAGGTAGGATAATGGTAAAGGATATCAAATGATCATCAGAGATGTGAAGTGGGGTAGCGATAATGTCAGTAGCTGGAGAGGGATAGCTAAAGACTATGTCCAGGACGTTTGCTCCTTTGTGTATAGGAAAACAGGTTTTGGATGTTAGAGAGAAGGAGTAGAGAAAAGGGACAAGGCAGGAGGAATGCAACTTGTCGAGGGGGAGGTTGAAGTCTCCAAGGAGAGTGAGAGGGGAGTTGTCATTAGGGAACAGACTGAGGAGTGCATCCATTTCTTCAAGAAAGTGACCTATGGGTCCAGGAAGGTGGTAGACAACAATGACAAGAAGGTTGATTGGAGAGGAAACTGCAACTGCATGGAATTCAAAGGATGATATGTTAAGATGGGATAGAGAGAGGGGTGTATAGTACCGGTTTTGAGAGAGCAGCAGACCTGCGCCACTGTCCCTCCCAGTTTCTCATGAAGTGTGAGAGAAAGCATAAGCAGAGGAGAGAGCTGCCGGTGTAGCCAAGTTCTCTGGGGATGTCCAGGTCTCGGTTAGAGTCAGAAAGTCAAGAAAGTGATGGGAAGCAAGGGCGGAGAGGAAATCGGCCTTCTTTACAGCTGACTGGCAGTTCCAGGGACCACCTAACACTTTGCTTTGAGACTGGGATGACAGGGGATGGTAGATCAGGTTACTGGTTGTATAGCCTCTGGATTGTGGATGGGATCTTCTGGGGGTAAGAGATATGAGGACTGGTTTGAGGCACATGTATGCTGTTTGATTTATGTCTGGAGTCTAAGTAGGGCCAACAGAGCTCTAATTGAGCTAATTGAGGAAGAAAAAAAGAACACTAAATTATTACTTCTAATTTAAATGATCAGAGAACAACAAAAAACTATTTTTAAATCATCAGAGACCAAAACTATTTTATTTTTTTTTTTATCACGTCAACTTTTTCAGTTATGAGTAATGCTAGTTAATACCGTAATTGCAAGTATTGTGTACTAAAACAAAAGCATCACTGTAGTACAGGGTAAAATATCTTTAGAGGAAAAGCAAATAAACGGACAGTGGGAATAAAAAAGTGTTTGTTAACCACGATTGTTTCTTCAAAAACGCTTTGAGTTTGATTTCCTTGTGTACATCACGGCTGGATTGTCGTAGTACAGCATCCAGCAGTAGTCGGCCATCATGCTTTCATTCCAGAAACCTTGGTATCGATGCTCCCTTGACTGAATGTCTTGATGAAAACGTTCTCCTTGCTCATCACTCACCATACTAAGATTCTCTGGAAATAACTCTAAATGGGAGTGCAAGAAGTGTATTTTCAATGACAGCCCAGTTTCTAGTATGAATCAAGCAGATTCTGAACTTCCTTGTATGCTGGAAACTTGCGGTTTCCCAGAAAGTTTTTGTATAGCCACTTGAATGCATCCCAAGCTTCTAGCTCAGATGCAGAGACAACCTTCATCCTGCAAAACAGACATGATCTGTGGACTAGAGCCTTGCATTGGGACTGGGATCCCGCTGGTCCCGCAGGACCCAACGGAAATCTCGTGGGAGCTGGCGGCTTTACGGTTGCTGCGGGCGGGAGCGGGTGGCTAAAAATTACACAGCGGGTCCCAAGATTTTTGGCTGGATGGAGAAGGTAACTGATGTGTGAGGATTAGCTCGCACATGTAATCAGTATCCGTGCGTGTCAATCAAATCAGCCATGGCCTCGCCATTCATGGATAAGCGACCGAACGGTTTTTTATTGTTGAGGGTTAATATTCCCGTTTGGTTGAAGTGGAAATCTTCGGAAAATATTATTATGCAGAAACAATAAATGATCTTGCCTATCGCGCAAGACCCTTTCGATTTGAAATTCTCTTATTATTTGGTAGAAGCCAATGAGAGACTTTCCGATCACGTTTTCTAGACTCGATACATATACTGTAGGCTTTTCAAGAAGCACAGTCATCCAGCTAAGCTAATGCGTTCCTGAAGTGCGTTCAAGGAACCGACTTAACCGGATTATTTGCACCTCCATTAACTGGTCCAAGATGAGGCTTCCCGGATGATTTAAGCGACGTACCGAGAATACCCCCCCGGACTTTGTGTGTTGTGAGAAGTGTACGTGGCAACGTGCTTGGATACATACATTTATTTGCGATTCGAAATTGAGAGATTTTTGCTGAATTTGTTTTATTTATTCAGTTCTTGTTCGACTGGAATAAAACATTTAATGCATATAAACTTATTTAATCGTACACTATATCCGTTAATGTGTCTGCGGATGCGGGCGGGATTGGACAGAAATATTGCGGATGCGGGCGGGATTGGATGGAGACAGACAGCGGGAGCGGGCGGGATTGGACAGAAATATTGCGGGTGCGGGCAGGAGCTTGATGAAAAAAACAGTCCCGCGCAGGGCTCTACTGTGGACCTATAAATATCCCTTCCTTAAGTTTTGCAGCGCTTATGTTTGGGAACTTCTCAGCCACTCAACAAGTGTCAATAAAACATAAATCAATGTCTCGTCACCTAGAGTACGGTGATGCTGTCTATTAGAAAACACAGACAACTCTTGTAATACACTTAGGCAGACTACATGTACATAATATCATAATACATATAGCTTCATCACCTAAGAAGTCTTCCATGGACCGCATCCTGGCACTGAGGGGTCTCATTAAGTGCAACCAAACTCTTTGAGCCTTAACCCAGCAGAGGTACACATCCTACGGGGAGGTGCAGTGCCCCTCTTTTTCCTTTGTACTTATTTGTTTTTTGGATACTACTCAGGTATCGATGGAGCAGTGGACCTTGCTCTAAACTGTGAGAATATGGCTCTTCATTGTTGATGAACCCATAATATGCCTCAGGCACTTGAAAGTGTCTGAGAGCAGCAGAGGAAGTGGCAGTTTTTTGCAGCTGCAAGTCAGTACTGAGGTTACCAGGAAGTTACCACATTCTCTCGCAGAGTTTCATATAACCATACGACAGCTCAAGAGGAACCTGCTTTGACCGTCAACTGCAGTTTGCACTTGTTTTTGTTGTCTTCTTTTTCTTAATCTTATTTAGATTAATTTTTTTTTGCTTCATAACTGGTGGGAAGTCAGTCCTCTCAGTTCTTTATTTGGCTTCTCTCTCTTTTTCTCTACCCATCTTGATCCCACTTTTTTTCCTCCCCGTCTCTTACTGGCCCCCTGCAGAAGCCTAGGGAATAAATAAGCAGGCAGATGGTGGTCAGTCATCAGAGCAAACGCTGAGGGGGACTTTGGCTATGGGCTGCTGCAGTGTGACCCAGAGACATGCTGGCACGACGGAAGTGGGGCCTGATGAGATTGAGCTTCTGGAGATCAACAGCACAGGGTAAGGTTCTCGGCCCTCTGAAAACGACTGGAGTGGGAATTCTGTGTCGGGCACTCCAGCCTGTAGCATACAGCAGACTTCCCATGCTGCAGCACTGAGGTACCAAAACTCTTCTGTAGATCTTGATGTGGTACATTAAGCTCCCCTGCTGACAGGATGTACATTAGCTTTGCATAGCGCTACATGAAATTGACCTTAGTGAAGATTATGTGTTGATTAGTGTGAAAGAAACACACAGTTTCGCAAAATTGTTGTTTTTTTATGCATAAGGGCAAAAATTCCAGTTCAGGTACAATTACTCACTCAAAATAAGCAATCATTTAAAAATGTGTCTGTTACTTGATTAGACATTAATGTCTGCTTAGTAGCTGCATTTTGAAACAGTCGTTCTTCTATATTTGTCCTTAACTATGTTTAAAGATGAGGTTCACATGTTGAATAGCTTCAAATAATAAATGGTATTATACTGATATATTAAGAAATGAAATAGAATAGGAAAGTGATACCCTCTTTGAAATTAGCAATAAAGGGGTATCATTAAATAATTTATTATTCATGGTATTGAAGTTATATTGTAGACTATGGGAAATTGTACTGATTATAAACGGTTCCATTTATTATTAACAATGTTTTGTTTTAATGCAAAATGATAAATAGATGTTAAATCATGTTATAGATAAAATTTGCTCCATATTATAAATTCTCCATAAATCTGTAAATACTCACATTTGCCATAGAAATGTACTAACCAGCAGTATATGCATTAAGTTCACATTTCTGTAAAACTCATGCACACGCTTAGACTCAAACCCTGAATGCAACATAAAAGCCTTTTTCTCAGCAAATGACTGAAACCGCCACAGCACAATACAACAGTGCAGCGATGGGGTATTTTTTAGCATGTGCTTTTCAGATAGAAGTCTCTTGCCTTCCAGATTAAGCTGCTTATGTCTTCTTTTGTCTGCCCTCATTTTCCAGTGTCTAGCCAATATATAGAGTACACTATGTCTTCATATAAAACAAATTCTACTGCTATCTACTGCTTGTGATTTTTCTACAAGTGTGACATCTTTATTCTTCAAATCAAATCACCTTGTTACATCAGGAGTTTACAAATTGCCCATAGGTACCTGTGTGAGTGAATGGTGTGTGAGTGTGCTCTGTACTGGGTTCTTTTGCACCCATAGGCTCTGGATATCTTGTGACCCTGAATAGGACATGTGGTTACCAAAGATATCACATCACTAGAACGGGTAAAATAGTGAGTTGGGTCATGAGTTTCCTCTCAGCAGTGCAGTACATTAAATAAATGCAAACTGTAGATATGAACGATTCAGTTCTGTGCGTGTGTGTGTATATATATATATATATATATATATATATGTATATATACATATACTGTATATGTATATATATAGAGTTTACTGAATTAAGCAAGTGTCCTAAGATTTTCTGTGAGGATTATATCAGTCATTACTCCCAATATTATTGTAAATATTAAAATATTCATAACACCAACATGACATTTTTTTCCATTGCTTGCTATTTTCAGTATAATGTAACCCTATTCATCCTGCATCCAAAGCCATCAATTGTATAATTATGACCCAGTAAGCTGGGGCTTAGAAAGTGATGCCGACAAAATTTATTTTTTTAAACCATTTTCAACAGGCACACCCTTTCCTGACATACAATCATTATTGAAATATAAATAAAATAATGGTGTGATTTGGTTAAAATATGAGTAGGCTATATAGCTTTAGATTGCTGGTGTACTGTTTTGTAAAACAAACACACCAAACTCCCTATAGTTTCCTCTGTTGCCAGAGTTCTTACCCTCATAATGTCCCCTAAATGCCAGCTTCTGTTGACGCAAGAATTAAATCCACCTTTTCATAATTTCACGTTTTTTCCTCACCTTGTTGTGTTTGGCTAACTCGAGACGTAGACCATTGTCAATCAAACTTGCAGTTTTCAGGAGTAGGGTTGCTACTTTTTAAGTTAAAGAAATCAGAGAGGCCAGCCCAATCTCTTGATCCACGATGATAAAATCTGCGGTGGTGGTTGGTTGATTGGTCCAAAAATAGGATCCACCCTATATAGGTTCAACGCAGTATTTTATTTAATTGCATGATATAAGGATTGGTGCGAAGTGTAATTCACACAATTCCCACAGACCTGACTGCACAAATTGTACTGATATGTTGCTTTTGAATAAAAAAAAAAAACGGAATGAATTTTTATAATTTTCATATACATGGGATCATGGGTGTTGCTAGGCCATTTTTAGGGGGGCTTTAGCCCCCCTAACATTTGTACTCCCCCTAAAAATTCTTCGTAAACTTTACACAAATTTGTGATCGCCCACACCCCTTTAAATTTCATATGAAAATGGCGGCAAACTTCGGCTTCGCCCCGCCTTTTAGCGCGGTCTTCAACTGAAGCATCACAGTCTGCGGCATCACAGAGCGAGGATTAAGCCAAGGTGTGATTTTCAATAAATTGTTATATCTGCATCAATGCAGTCCTTCTCATAAATACAGTTTGCAAAAATGTCAAAATTTTTGCTGTGTTACGTCATCACACCAGTTTCCTCTAGCGAAAATGAAGCCCTTAATATATACCCTATTAACCTATAGTCTACTTTATAAAACAATGATGCTGTTGCTATTTTAATTGGAAAACCCAACTCTCTATATAAAACATTACACAGTGCATGGCATTGACTGCCATAGAGTTATGCACATAAATGATTAAAAACAGTTTTCTTTTCTTTTTCTTTTTTTACTTTTGAAAGTTAATAACAGCACCCACATAGTTTATTTCATTGTTTAAATTGCCAATCAATGTAAGTTTAAAGTTATATGCTGTTTTGTGGTTACATTTTTCAGATTTTTTTAACATAGAAAAAGGTTTGTACTAGAAATGCAAACAATAAAATTTTTTGTTTACACAGTAAACAGTGCACGTGTGTGTGATCAGGAAGACTCATTTGAGTGCTGATTCTGAACAAGCCAAATATGTGTTAAACACCTATGGAGGCTGAGCCCCCCTTAAATGAAAATCGTAGAAATGCCCCTGCATGGGATTAACTAAAATAAACATGAACAGTATTTAGAAACAGAAGCATTTTAAGCACATTCACTTAGAGTAGCCAAAACCAATTCCTAGTCCCCAAACAAGTGGCAAACACGGAGCTTATCTCACCTCATGGCTGAACTTATATTCTGAATGGTTAAATGTATGTCAATCATCTTTGTGTCCAAAACACTTAAGAGTATCACTGGAAAGACTAAGGGTCTGATGAAAAGCAGGGTTTCTTGCTTAGCCGGAATGCTCCAGTTTAAATGGATGTTATCTTTGTTCACTTATACGTAGCCCATAACTACAACAAGTTATCTGCTAAATAATAAATCCAGTTTTGTGATACAGGCTCTAGGTCAGGGGTGTCAGACTCCAGTCCTGGAGGGCCGGTGCCCTGGGTAGTTTAGTTCTTTCCCTGTGCCACCATAAACGATTGAGCTGAAGAGCTGTGTGGTAATTAGCACAATGAGCTGTGAGGAGTTGAATCAGGTGTGTTACCAGAGGGTAACCCCAAAAATGTGCAGGGCTGTGTTCCTCCAGGACTGGAGTTTGACACCCCTGCTCTAGGTGAAGCAGGCTTCACTGCATGGGTTTAAATGATAATAATAATAGTAATTTATACTTTATTAAGAGCAAGTTTGACCGTGAAGGGCAGCCACCTCTTGCAGCACCCAGAGAGTTGGGAGTAAAGGGCTTTGCTCAAGGGCCCACAGGCTTGAACCACATAATATTTCATAAATATCCAATCAACTACAAAAATAGAAGGTAATGAGAAATATATTATTGTACAAGCATATTGAGGCAGAAAATGTTTTGCTTCCCTGGCGTTCCTTTTATCGACTAAACGGTTATGCTGTTTTAAAGATGTCCCAGGTACTGCTAGAGGTTTAGGGCCCTAATTTGTGCCGCCGGAAAATACAACACAAAGTGGTTTTGCTAGTTTGATGCCAGTGCATTACTCATTTTCATATGGAGGACGAAATGTGACATGATCATAAATAAATAAATCATTATAAAAACTGATTTAATTTTGCATCCCAAAGATTTCTAGAAAAAAAATATTTATTTCTTTATTCCAAAGCTTTATAGAAAAAAAAAATTATTCCATTACATATTTTTGAATTTTTTTTCCAAAGATTTTTAAATTTTTTTTTATTCCAGAGAATACCTTGGCCTTACCTGGATGAGAAGAAATGCTAGCTGGCATACATGTTGGTAATGCTCTCCGGACTGCGTTTTGTCACGAAAACAATAAGGACTATCTAAAAATATGTAAAAAGTTCAATAGAACTTTAGGAACTATCCTTAGTGTTCAGGCATATATATGCTGGTTCACTAAAGACCAAAAGGGTACGAAGGTTAATTTGCTGTGCATTTGTAAACGTCAATCATATGTATTGTCATTTGATTATGCTATCTTTACAGTTTGTAGCACGTTGATACTTGTGATTTACCACTGTTTACACATGTGTTTTTGTGACAAAACGCAGTTTGGAGGCCAGACGGATGCATCAGCGATTCCTCCTGGTGATAGGTCTTGTAGTGTGTGACCCCCTGTTGCTGGTCAGTCGTGTACTGTTATACCACAATAACTTTAACACTCCCGATTTCAAGACCACAAGTCATGCAGGGTTGCCAGTTTTTGGTCAGCTGGCTGACATGAGATTGAATGTTTGAGACAAGTCTGCACACACATACACACATACATTTACCTTGTAAATAGTATGTATGGTTTGCAAACTACCCCAACTTTTAATTTTAAGTTAATAATGGAATAGTATTTGGGGGCAGAGTGTGGCTCATCAGGTTAAGCTTTGTGTTTGGGAGGTCGCCTGTTCAAGCCCAGCCTCAGCGCCTTGAGCAAGGCCTTTAACCCCCAGCTCCCTGGGCGCACTTCAAGGTTGCTGCCCTTCACAGCCAAGCTTACTCTCACAGAGAGCAAGGTTGGGGGAGGTGAGAAGAAGACCATTTCCTCATGGGGATTAATATAAATATATATATATATATACACACACACACATAGAGATTTCTCATAAGGTGATAGTCTGAAAGCGTGGGTGTCATGCCAGATGCATGAGAGTTGGCTCCCTTGTTGTTTGAACAGTACAGGAATCTGATGAATTTAAAAGTCGTGTAGAACAAAACAGCAAGGATGGCTTTAAAAATAACAGTCGAACAACAAAAAACCGAGTCGTAATGATGCAGTCGGACAAGGAGGAGAATGACGCATCATGACAGAAGTACCGTCTAAAGCTGAATTGATAGACAAATGATTCATCAGATTAGCAGTCGACATACTGTAAAAATACATACTGTAGATTTGTCACAACAGAAGTACAATTTGAAGTTGAATAGACAGGGACAAATGTTTTGCCCATTGTTTAGTCGACATGGACAGTGAGCTATTGACACATTTTTTCAAAA
This sequence comes from Petrocephalus zakoni, assembly GCA_026774425.1. Lineage (NCBI taxonomy): Eukaryota > Metazoa > Chordata > Actinopteri > Osteoglossiformes > Mormyridae > Petrocephalus > Petrocephalus zakoni. The sequence continues at coordinate 4,244,650 of JAODKN010000039.1, read as the reverse complement.
ATCTATTGAATAAAAAAACTATAAAAAATCTTTGGAATAAAAAAATTTCAAAAATAAATCTTTGGTATAAAAAAATGTAATAGTTTTTTCCTATAAACCTTTGGAATGCAAAATTTAATTTATTTTTCTATAAGTCTTTGGAATGCAAAGTTAATTTATTTAATTTAATTTACCTAATAATTTATTTATTTATGATTATGTCATGATCATCCATATTTTCATACCAAGCATGCAAGCTTTCAAAATAAATGATTTTGTGACTGCTTCGTCCTTGGAGGAGTGGTTTTTTTAAAGGAGTTGTGGCTGGGCGCATTGTTGATGCACTGTTACTTTCAGGCAGCAAAATTTACTGCGCTGTAAATGTCAGGTGTAAAGCTGGTGTGTCTCTCCACAGTATTGGCAGGATTGGTCCTCTCTCTTTGCGCAGACGACGATCATCCGTGGTAATGCAGAACCGAGATTCATAGTTGAACATGGTACGATGCCATCACTCGTCATCAGCCCATGCCTCTCGGTTACAGCACCACTCCAAACGCAGCCGTCTCTGTGCTGGTGTTAATGGCAACCTACGCATGGGACAGTGAACCCATAGTCCAGCTGATGCAAGTCGTCGAGACACGGTGCGGGATGACACGGGGTGTTGTAGAGAGTTAAATACCTGTGGCCGGATGAAAGACACAGATGTCATGGGGTTCTGTAATGCTTGACGCACTGGTAATGTGCATCAAGTGCTGGTAATGCGGCATCCTTTGTGTCGGGTGACTAGACATGCCAGCTCCTTGCAAACTAAATCATTTGCATACCCATCATACATACCCATGTACATGTACCAAATTACATCCAAATCGGACCATTATTTCTGGGTGCTTAACTTTTTGTGTCACTGAGTATGAGTAATGAATAAGCCATGTCATTAAAAAAGAATCATTAGTTTGTTATCAGAATACTACGGTGCCCCTGTGAGGAAAGAAAAATATTTCTTTACATTGCTTTGCATTTCCTCGCGATAGTTTTGCATTCCCTAGCAATATGTTTGCGTTCCCTCACAATACTGTCCATCCATTCCACGATAAATAGGCCTAATGTGCAATCTGCCATATTCACAGTAATTTATCTGTTCAACATCAAAATGTCCATTCAAAACCCTAATACTATCTGATACAGCAACTATTATGTGTTGATTTTGACTATGTATATTGCTGTGACTATGGCAGATCACACACTGTGCCTATGGTGGAATAGATTTCCCGAATAAGAAACTGCAGAATAAAAAACTTCAGCCTTGTAAACTATTGTGAGGGAACGCAAAACTATTGAAGGGGATGCAAACGCATTGCGAGGGAATGCAATACTATTAATACTATTTAAAATGAGACCCTGACCGTATTTAAGGGCTCTGTACGTTGATGGTATTTGTCACTGAGAGAATTTTTTCCCCAATCATATTTTCTGTTCACGAAGCATTAGCCTCGGGTAGCTAGCCAGAAGCAGCCGGGTTATGACAAGGCAAAGTAGGCCTATCGAAGTAAAGTAAGAAAAAATAAAATACAAGAATTACTGTAGTTTTGTCTCTGTATGCTATCATGTGTAAAACTAAAATGAGCACTGTAAGTGGACTACTTGATTACAATAAGTGAATTATTTAAACAGTATTTGTACGGGAATGATTCTGTCCCATGCTCTTTGATCCATATAAACAGTTGATCACTATAAGTGGTTTCCACTGTGGAACAGGGGTACATCAGGGGTAAATCATGTGCTGGCACAGAAGCAGGTCCACTTCCTCGGCCAACAAACCAATCTGGGGTGCATTTCTCAAAAGCCTAGATCATCGAAACAGAGCCCATTCTCAGTGATACATCCCTGACTAAGCTTGGTCTGACCGAAAAGTGGTTGTAACCCATGAATGGTTGTGCATTTTCAGGGTATGGGGGCTGAGTGAGTCCCAGTTGCAAAGAAGTGACCCAGAAGAGGTGGCCCTTCGCTCTCCATCCCTTTCTGAGTTCAAAAAACAGGTCAGAGTATGTGCCCACATGCTAACACATGAAGTTCAGTATCAGCTTAAACCATATATGTTAATACAATGTAGGCCAAAACTTGATCCCTACTCATTCAGACTTGTTTCTTTATGATGTTTTATAAATTGATAATGTTACCATAGATAAATGAATACGTTATTGATCCCGAAGAAAATTGATGTCAATATTTCTATTATATTGATTGTCTTTGATTGATTTGCATGACACTTCAAAGTAAATTTCTTACTTGGTAGTAAATAATTATTCCGATTCTGTTAACACTGCATCATCAACATCAATCTGACATTTATTTTGTTGTTTTTATCTAATTGCAGAATACACATTGTTTAATGCCAACAGAATGTCCCAGTTCACAGGTAACAACCTCACTGGTATTACTGGTTTGTCCAGGAGAACCTTGTTATGCTTTGAGTGCTTTTCCACCGCACCAGATCTTTTGGTAGTAATTTTGGTACTTCCCCTTTTCTATTGAGTTCCGGTTGAATACCAGTGCCGAAAGTGCCAAACCAACTGGGGTACATTTTGATACTTTGTTACTTTGGGGTGGGACTTGCAAATGCTTTATTTGCCAGTTGGTTATGCAAATAGCCTACCCCTGTAACACAATACAACCGCCGTCTTGACAAAAGTTGCGAACTCAGAAAACAATGATAAACGAAGAAAAAAAAAAGTAATAATAATGGATGTGTGAACAAATGAAAGACTCAAGCTTAAACTAAGATCTGGTCAGAAGAACAGATACAGCAAGATCAGGATTGCATGGACAAGAAATTAAAGTATTTTGCATAATATACTAGAATAGCATGGTGTTATTTTGTTGTAATTAGGCCTTTCGAAATTATTACATAATCGCCTGATTGTGATTATTTGAACTGACCGCTGCTATTTTACATAAATCGTTAGAATAGTCTCCATTCATCTGTATAAAAATAGCTGGATGAGACAGAGCTGTCATTTTACTATCACTATTTCCACGTCATTTTGTACCATGTAGACTGTCTGACTGGTGCTTGTTTAATAACATCGTCATTGCATTCCTGAACCGATCCATACCACTGGCCCTATTTGTATCTTGCACGTCTACACATGCTTATGTGCAGCATTACAGGCAAATTTTACGATGATGCATGATTTGTACCACTAGCTAGTTTCGCGACATTTTCATGACCCAACCTGGCCCTGTTACAATTTCTGCAGAGCAACTGTCCTTGTATCTGGGTGCGTATTTATGGATCTCGTTAAGTACCCCAGTCATGGTGGGGTTACAGTGTACGTCCCGTTTTTCGGCATAACACCGGTACCAGTTTTTATGCCAGTTGAAAACCAATACCTAGAAATATCATGAAATGTCTTGTCATGTTACATGTCAAAAGACTTTCCACTGTGTAAGAGTTAAGCTTGTTGTAAGCAGATTTGAGTGACAGTACATTGGTGGTTCCATTGATATAAACATGCCGAAATAGGCATGTGCACATTTATCACTTTTTGGGGGACTAATGTTTTTATTGTACATGTGCTCTACATGCACTCTAGGCCATCCTGTGGGGAAGAAGCAGACAGGAACTGCACCAATGGGTGTATTCAAAACCTATCTA
>JAODKN010000039.1:4215250-4229933 GCA_026774425.1 Petrocephalus zakoni | reverse complement strand
ACCCACGTAACAGTTATAGCACACAAACACTCGAAATATCCCTTCAAAACACTACAACAAACAATCGCTGCAGCTCAACACCACTTTCTCCAAGCAATCCCAGCAGTCAGTGCGCTCTAGTTGGAGGGGCGGTGCGTATATAGGGCTATCTTGTTGCAGAAATCTTGACTTAACCAGCTCAGAGCCTAAATTGCCATGGCAATATGCCTCGAGTAAAACCTAACCACCTTTCGTAGTATGGGTTAATCACTAAGTTACACAACATGTCATTAAGTTACTCTCAAAGTTACCCCGATAAGCCAGTAACCCTGCTTCATAGTACAGGCCCTTGGTCCCCACAATGTAACAATTACAAATACACACACTTTATTTTCAGCAGCACTTCCTGTCAGTGGGTTTCTTTGAACTGCAGCTTAGGTATAAATGAATACATTATGAATGCAATAATGAATACATTATTTTCATTATCAGACTACTTTGATCCTGAAAACAATTAGTTTTTATGAAACTGGCTTCAGTTTATACATCATTAAAATTAGATAGAATCAAACAAATCACATAGACTAAGTATTAATGGCTACTGTAGCAGGCCTGACACCAGAACAAATTGCTTTCAGTGTTATGCCTTGCTCACACTGCCCATCATGTTGGCCTTACCCCTCCTGACCGCCTTCATTCATTGTTCATTAGTCTGGTCATTGTTGTGTCACACTTCCCTGTTCTGTGTCCCATGTGCAATAAAATCTCCTCAAGGGGTTGTTCTGGACTTTACAGCCACTTTGTCTAGTCCTCGTTCCTGTCCCCAGGTCTGCTGTGCCTGGTCTTGTCGGTCATCCTCCTGTGCCTGTCCTGTGCACGCCTTGCTCACTCTGTTTTCCTCACCCCTCCTGAGCTCCGTTCCTGGTGTGGCCGTAACTGGCCATGCTCACTGCCTTCCCTGCCTTACCACTCATACCTGCCCTCATGTGGAATGTATCCAGCGATCTCCTGTTTGGTCCCGTTAGCAATTGGATTTAAGTGCTCCTTCATTTGTTGTTCGTTAGTCCGGCCATTATTGTCTCTCGTTAATCGCGGGAGTTACGTTCTAAAAATAACCCATAGTAGGTGAAATCCACGAAGTAGTCAGCTTTATTTTTTACAATTATAGATGTTTTAAGGCTGTAAAACCCCTCACTACACACTTTATACACTTTTCTTAGATTCTCCCTCTGCCTTTTGGGTGCTACCACAGGTGCCTTTGATGGTGCAAAATGTTGGGTTTGTTGGGGAGAAAACTTACAAACATACGGTACAGCACTTCAGAGTCACACAGCTAGCGATCGAAAAATTTATGTAAACTTGACAAGCTGAACGCATTCTGTGCTGTACTGGAGACACGGCACAGAGGAGATTGAGTGACAATGGTCTACAGCCAATCAGGACCCAGAACACAATGCACTAATCAGGACGGAGAACACAATGCGCTGTAAAACAAGCAAGCAAAATTATACTAAAAAAAATCTGCGAAACCGCGGGGCCGCAAAAGGTGAACCGTGTTATAGCGAGGGACCACTGTATGTCACAGTTCCTTGCTCTGTGTTCCATGTGTAATAAAGTCTCCTCACGGGGTTGTTTTGGATGGTATAGCCTCCGAATCCTTCCTTGCCCTGTTTGGTAATGACATTCAGCACACAATTTGAATGCTAAACCAGAGAGTCTGCTAGTACAAAGAAAAATGCATATGAGCACACATAATGCAGTTAATAGTAGGGTATTAATACAGTTGGATGAGACTACCACTGATTAAAATGTCAGCTGTGCCCACTTTCAGTCAAACCAGAGGTTGCACACACATACACATGGAACAAAATGACATTGATTATTTTAAAAGGTATACTTACTGGAGTACTGGTTAACATATATTATAAATAGACTAGTAAAAAGGAACTCTTTGAGTCTGATGAGGGGTGGCTGGTATCCTCACTTAGCCGTGTCCATGAAGCTTTGGAAAGATCATTAGGTTTAGTTTCTTACCCTACATTGACCTACATTGTTGGGGCTCATCTTTAGTCTCAGTGGGTCTTTTAAGCCCAGTAACCTCTGAGCCCAGTGAATAAAGGGTTTGTCTGTAATAGTATACCTAGAATATAAATGTGCCTAACTAATGCTAATTGAATGGTCATCATCTCCCAGTTTCTGTCCAGCAAGGAGACTGATTGGATTAGGTTAAAGGCATTTAGGTTCTTGAAAAAAGTGAAGGGCCTCGCAAGTAGTATGTATTGTAAGTATTATGCTCAATGGTAAAACCTCACCATACGTTTAGTGGACACTGCTATATATATATATATATATATATTATACACACACTGTATGGACAACAGTATTGGGACACCTGCATATTACGTCTACAGGAACTTTCATTTTAAATCCATATGCAATATAAAGTTGGTCCTCCCTTTGTAGCTGCAGCAGAAGGCATTCCATAAAATTATGGAGTATGTCTGTGGGAATTTTTGCCCATTCATCCAGAAAAGTGTTCGATGGACTTGAGGTAAGGGCTTTGTGTGGGCCAATCAAGTTTTTCGACACCAAATGCACCCAACCATGTCTTTATGGACCATGCTTTGAGCACTAGAGCACAGTCATGCTGGAGCAGAGAAGGTCTTTCCCCAAACTGTTCCCCCAAAGTTGGGGCTTAGAATTGTCCAAAAGGTCTTGGAATGCCGAAACATTGAGCGTTCTCTTCTTTGAAGCCAAAGGTCTAGCCCATCCCGTGAAAAACAGCCCTATGACATAGGGGCCCCCAATCTTATCCATAAAGGGCCGGTGTGTATGCTTGTTTTTGGGATAACCTTTAGGTCAGCTGTTCAAACCCAGGTGTGAGGACTTTATGGCCAGTCAGTCCTCTAATTAGTAAGCTAATTAGAGAGTCACAGCAGAAACCCGCATGCACAACGGCCCTTTGTGGATAAGAATGCCCATCCCTGCTATACCATTATCCCATTTCAACCAAATTTTACAGTTGGCACAATGCAGTCAGATAGGTAACGTTCTCCTGACATCCACCAGACGCAGACTTGTTCATCAAACCACCAGACAGAGAAGCATGAGTCATCACTCCACAAAATACATTTCCACTGCTCCAGAGTCCAGTGGCAGCGTGCTTTACACCACTTCATCTGCCACTTGGCATTGTGCATGGAGGATATGAGGCCATGGAAGCCCATTCAGTGATGCTGCCGGCGGACAGTATTTGTGTTGGGGTTAATGCCAGGGGAAGTTTGGAGCTTTGCAGCTATGTAGTCAACAGAAGGTTGGCGACTTTTATGCACTATATGCCTCAGCACTCAGCAACCCCACTCTGTTACTTTACGTGGTCTGCCACTTTGTGGCTGAGTTTCTGTTGTTCCTAAACGCTTCCACTTTGCAATAATACCACTTACAGTTGACTACGGAATATCTAGCAGGGAATAAGTAGATAAATAAACTTATTTTGCAGTACCATGCTTTATCGCTGAGCTCTTCAGAATAACCCATTCTTCCACAAATGTTTGTAAACCTGACTGCCTGGTTAGGTGCTTGGTTTTAAACACCTGTGGCAATGGTCTAAATGGAACAATTGAATTCAGTGGTTAAGAGGCGTGTCCCAAAACTTCTATTCGTATAGTGTATATTCAGTACCAGTCAAAAGGTTTAACACACCTACCCATAGAAAGGTTTATTTGTACAATTATTTTATTTTGATTATTTTAGAATGATTATGAAGACATCAAAACTATAAAATGATATATATGGAATTAGGCACTAACCAAAAAGTATATAATTTCGGGGGTGGGTTAGCTTTGTGGTTTGGGACTTGGAAGGTTGCTGATTCAAATCCCTGGTTTGGCAGTGATCCCATCACTGAGCCCTTGAGCACGGCCCTTAACCCCAGTTGCTTCACGGACTGGCTGTCTCCACTGTCTCCTCTACAGCAGTGTGTGAGAATGTACATCTAAAATGTAATCAAGGTCTTTTATCAGGAATGCTATCAAAGTGCATTATTATTCATTAGTCGGTCATAATAACATCAGTAGTCATAAGAAGAAATTTGCACACATTTGTTGAAGTGAAAATATTATGAATCTATGGCACCAACTGGATGCAAGTAGCAAAAATAACTAGAGCCAAGCAGTCATATGTTTATTTTGAAACAATACTGTACATGATATAGTTTTTACCATACTATGTTATAAGAGAACAGCTTTCTAACATGTCTTCAAAATATGTGTATCGCAATAATATAGAAATGAAGTACATTTTTGTTTTGCATTGCCTTATACTGATTATTACAAAAAGTCTTCTAGTACTGGATAATTGTGTTTGTTATACTGTATTGTTCAAGTCATTCTTAATCTCCAAACCTTATTCAAAAATAAATAACATACATCTTTTGAAAAATAGCCAAAGAGGAAAGGAAATTTATAAAGAAAAGGCATAAAAGCAAGATGCCAACCAAGTGAGGTCATGCATTCAAAAACATAATGCAGTCAGGCTGACTGGCAAAGTGTAAGCAGACATTCCTCAGCTGCACGCATGGATGCAGATTCTCCCTTGTAGCTCAGCTCAGGGGGCCAGCAGTCGTGTTGCTTGCTTCAGGACCAGAGGAAAAAGGCAGAATGTGTAAAACAAAAATAGGAAAAAGCAGAAGCAGCTGGGTATGTACGTGACCACTAAACTCAGGAGCCTTCAAAACTTATACGAGATATTCAACAGGAAGATGTACAGATGAATGTTAATAAAATTATTGCTCCACTTAGCACAGGTGCATTATGCACAGCACCAGAAATATAAAGCTTTTGTACACAGCTTTTCTCAAAATACACTGGCATCCCACAGCCTCGGGCCCGAAACTGGCAGGAAATTTAGTAAGTGCTGTAGTAAAGCCCGGCTGCCCCTTCCCTACTGACTCACCAGCAGGGCCTCCTGATTGTCTGCCAGGGCCTGCTTGGCCAGGTAACGCTCCCGCTTCACTTGCAGTTCCAGCGATTCCGGCACATCTGGGACCATCCAATCAATGGCGCGCAAGACGAAGAACACCACATGCTGGCCAACCGGAGAAAGGACCATCGATGTCAGCATCAAGCAGAATGAAGCTTAGCAGGAGTATCAGAACAAATCCTTGGGTCCCTTAAAGCAGAGCTATAGAAGATTTTAACATCTCTAAGCTACTAGTGGAAGACTCCCCAAACGAGCTTGATGGGCCGAATGGCCTCCTCTCGTTCGTAAATTTCTTATGTTCTTAAAACTGGTTTGTTACTGCAGAAACTAGGGGACAATCCAAGAAAGCAAAGGTGTAGTCACATATTTCACAAGAGGCATTTTCTACCTCAAAAGCAATAATAAAGCCAAGTCTGATGGCAAGAAGCTCCCAGTAGAAGAATGTGTAGCTCCCATTGTTGTCTCGAAAGGCTTTATATCTGGGGAAAACATAATTAAATGCATTAAGCAAATCAGCTACTATGTAATAGCTAATACTCTGGTAGAACGTTCTCTCTACATTTAATAGGTTGTCGACTAATCTGAATAACTGGAGTGTTTAGCTTGTCTTCAGCAGCTCAAGTTAGCTTGGTGTTCTCAGTTGGGGTGTACCTGCATATGGTGGCGTTGGTATGAAGGTCATCTGAAGTGGTGTAATTAGAAGAACTGTTGTTTTGAGGTGCATAGGCGAGGGTGAAGTTGACATAACCAATCAGATTGCTATCAAACTTGTATTTGTACAGAAGCCGGGGGAGGAAGTCAGAAGTGAAGGCAATCAAGAAAGCCTAGAAGATAATCAACAAGTCAATCTGCAGAAATATAGCACGCATGAGCACACGCACGCACACACACACACACACACAAGATAGCATCATATAAGATAGCAGCATATGTGTATATATATATATTTGCACAGACGTAAGAAAAAAATTGTATAACCCGTGGACATTATTGACTTTTCCAACATATTTTCTTTAAACGATGTCTATACGCACACGCACACACACACACACACCTATATAATTTCACTGGGGCATTTTCGGCAGGGCTAGATAAAGTACATCAGGAGCTCCTAGGCAACAGCACATGATGTCAGAAAGAAATGGTATCTAACACAGGGAAGACGTTCCAAAGGCTTTTCAGTGAGTGACATATTAAAAGAAATATATACTATCATATTTAAAATACATTTGATATTAAATCACATTAACTTGTTAAAAGACACTCATGAATGGGACTAGGGGGCAGGCTTAAGGGGGGTTGCTCTGCTTGGTGCCCCCCGAGGCTGTGGTGGGCCTGGGCTATTAGGAGTATAAAGAGGACTCACGTTGACTATGACAGCCAGGTGGGAAAGGGCTTCCAGTATATTAAACCAGACTCCTATATTCTGGGCACGCTCAGCCACGGGACGTCGGTACTCGCATGCAAACTTGTGGGCATCCAGTCGAATCTCTACCCAGTTGTTAAGCAAAGCAAAGAGTGGGGCCAGTGGGAAGGCTGCTACAAAGATGGTGATGAAGCCAAACTGGAGAACTGTCAAAAGAGTAGATCAGAATAGTCAACCTTCCTACTGTATAGGCAAATCCTGAGTACACACTTCCTAGGAATCTTGGTCTACTTCATCCACAATCACTGTCTGCCCAGCCAATATAAATTAAGAGATGTACAGTTAGATCCATTAGTATTTGGACAGTTGCACAATTTTTCATAATTTTGAGTGTGTTCACCATCACAATGGAAGCAATGAAGCATGAAGCAATGAAGGTGTGACTGAAGCGTGGTTTTTCAGCTTCAGTTCAAGGAATTTAACAAAAAATATTCCATGAGCTGTTTAGGAATTGCTGCCATTTTCGTACATAGTGACCCATACTGTCAGAGCCCTAAAAGTAACTGGACAAACCAACCAATCGTACCGATATTTTGCGATTTTTTGTGATTGTTGTGGCCAAAAACGCTTGATTTTTCAGCAGCTTTTCTCACAATTGGATGTGTTCTATATGCTTTTTTTGTGTAAGTTGGCAAAATTGCCAGTTATTTTTTTATTATTACCAGTGACGAAAGTGATATTTATAATTACTACCTTTCATTAAATTTTTTATCACATAATCAATCACTTTTCAGTGCTCATGTTTATTTCTGACGGGCACAGTCACATACCATATACATGGTCAGACTTCAATTTTGCAGTTAGACATTACTAACATGAAATACAGTAATAATAAAGTATATTGTTTATTATTATACACTGTACTCCGTCTCACAAATGAAAGGGATTTTAGCCTAATTATCAAGAGATGATAGAGCAAAGAATAAATATCACGCATCAAGGAATGATGGAGCAATGTGCATGCTTTTTTTATACCTTTCAAAGGACGAAGGAACAATGAAAAACATACTGCTACACATTTTACAATGAAAAATGATGTATTATGTACCTGTACATAACCTGTAAAGAAAAAAAAATCACCATGTTACAGCATGTACTCACTTGGCAAGTGGTTCGAAATTTATCGACTTATTTCCGGAATTTTCCTATTTTTTTCAGTCTGCGGAAAATCATGGATAAGTGAAACCACGGTTATAGATGCGGTAAATTTGAAAAGTTGAAACTGTTGAGAATTTTGTGGAGTTTGCTTGATATTGCATACATTTCTGCAATTGCAGAATTGCGAAATCATGGGGGGACTCTCTAACATAATCATAAATATAATCAAAGCCTGAAGTCTGGACCCCATGGACAGTACCTAATGCTAGGTCCGCGCAGTCCAAAAATATGCTGCGGTTAATTGGAGTAACCAAATTGCCCATAGGTGTGACTGGTGTGTGTGCATGCGATGTAATGTGTTGGTGCCCCATTCTGTGTTGCTCTACAGCCTATAGCTTTTGAGATCTCCAACCCCCCCATGACCCCGGATAGGACTATTGGTCACAGAAAATGGATGGAGGAAAGTAATATGGCCTTCTTATTCTTGAGGCTTACGAGTGGTGTGCATCTTGTGGTAAAGTCTCTGTATTTATTTTCATCAAGTCATTTCTTGTTTGTAGACTTTCACAATGAGGGTGTTCTTGGCTAGATGTTGTAAAAGTTTTTTTCTTCACCAAGGTTCTGTGATCATCTACTCCATGGTCATCCAAGCTTTTTGATACTGGTGAGTTCACCATTGCATTCTTTATTTTTATTATTTCTTTCTGTTCTGAGCCTAATTTCTGTTCAGAGCCTACATTACTGGCATTGACATCCCTTTGGTCCTTATGGTGAGTGACAGCAGCAACAGATTCCAAACGAAAATAACACAATTAGAATCAAGTCTAGGCCTTGTTGGCTTAATTGTGCATGAAAAGCTAAATAATCCATTGTTCAAATACTTTTGGTCACTTAAAATGGGGCTATAAGTATTAAACTGACTATAACTCCTGCATAGTTCACTCAATATAGTTGTTAATAGCCTTAAATTAAAACTAACCATCTGCTCATTTTGAGTGTTTCATTTCCAATCCATGCCGAATTGATGGTGCACATAAAATATGTATCACTGTCCAAATACTTATGCACCTAACTATAGATGTGAAGAAGCTTTAGAATTATTACCTTGCCTTATAAATTATTATAATAAATTATAAAGGGTATCCTTAAACCATGTAATCTCCTTAATTGTCATTAGCTTACCCATCTCCAGGTATTCCTCAAAGAGACCCTCGCACTCAATGAGCGTGTAGTCCTTCTCCCAGCGATGGCGTTCTCGAGGTACCTGTGCGCCCTTGACACCAGATAGCTGTCGCCTCTGTCGCCATGACTTTATCTTCCTTGTGTGGAGAGAATGGAGCACATTACACATTTACATAACACCTGATAATAAAACAGTCCTCTGCTTTACAATAATTTACAAGCTAATGAAACATGTTACCATTTTCCTTGATTTCTTTTCCATATTTATCAAATGACAGTTAATGTCTGCAGAACAATGCATGTGGTTTCCACACCAATAAGTACTTGTGCACAGTAGAACAATCAAGTAAATCAAGTGTCCTTGTTCGCCATAACTATCATGGATGGCTTTCGCGAAAGCTTAATATCTCTTAATTCATTACCTAGCACTTAAGAGCAATCATTAATTGGGGTTTTTTGGAAAAGTAGTTCGTAATCTTCATAAAAGTAGTTTGTAATCATGCTTATAGATTTACGAGTGCTCCGACCCACTTGTTATTTTCTGCGTATTCTTTAGTTGAACTTTTACCTGCTGTCCTATCATAGGGACACAGACATTCAAAACAGATGACAACCCTAATGATGTTGATAATATATTAAGAGGTCAGTATTGCAATATAAAGCTATAATGTATACCAGGGCTATTCATCTTCAGTACCAAATGAGCTGGATATGAAAACCACTGGGTCTTCAAGGGCTGCACAAAATATGGTGACTTATTGTAGGTAGCCTAGAGACATGTGTTCATGTGTATCCAACCATGTTTAATAAGTCCAGTAAAAGATTTGCAGACACTGGATGTGGTGGACCTTTATTCTGAGATGCCTCAGATAGACTATCAAAAACAGTAAAAGCAGTATCAGTAAAACAGGGTTTACTGTTATTATCAAAAACAGTAAAATAGTATCAGGAGATGCTATATAACCATTATTCACATCCAGCTTCAGTCATATTCATATTTATAAAAAAAAACAGTGAATCAGTATTCTGACAAACAACCAATGCCTCAGTCAGGTGATAGGCCATATAGCCATCATACACATCAAACTTCAGTAATTTCAGTATTTTTGTGGAGGTGAGAGAAGTCACACTGCCTTGCCATTTCAAAATATTTTGGCTCATAAGTAATAAGGACAATCCTGAGACTGTGCATTGCACAGTAAACACACCAGTTTATTAATTTAATTCAATTTATTTTTATATAGCGTCCTTCACAACAGAGCTGTGCTTTACATGGGTGTGTTTATTACTTATTGCAGATAGTAAACAAATACTTTACAGTCCATTCTGACTGAAACTGGCAATTTGCATCATTAATTTTACATTTTTTTTTACAGCGAGATGGCTTGCTGCGGTCTTAGGAAATGTCCTCTCCTGCTCATTCTGCAAGGATCTCCAGTTCCCATGAGTACTTGCAGCAGGACAACATGGCTCCCACACCCCCATGCTCACAAACCTCACACGCCTAAGAAAGCACTAGTTAGCTGGCTTGTTCAATAATGTATGACTGCAGCCTCCCTTCTCTGGCCTCGCCACTCTTAAGCCCCTTTAGGGTCATGCATGCACAGAGCAATTCACCATACTAGAGCCTCGGCACTCTTAAGCCCCTTTAGGGTCATGCATGCACAGAGCAATTCACCATACTCGAGCCTCGCCACTCTTAAGACCCCACATGCACAAAAGGGAATAAAATAAAAGAATAAAATCATGTAACGATATTGCTTCAGTACTACTTCAGTCCTAATGTTAATGTATTTATGTATGTATCCAGAATGTATAATGCAGTAAATAATGCGAAAATTGTTTCCAAAACATTATACCATTGAGAATAACTGGAATGGAGAGAAATAAATAAATATCTCTAAATAAATAAATAAATAAACAAACAAACAAATAAATAAATGTCTAGGTATGACTTTGACAAGTAATCGTAGACAACTGCTCATATTAGTAAAAATGCTATTTGCGTTTTTGTTGTGCGAATTTTTATGTATAAACCGTAAAACTTTAAACAGAAAAAAAACATATATATTAAATGTTTAGATTTATAATACATTGACAATTATGAAACATATGAAACACAATAAACAGACTAACTACTATTTGAAAACTCATGAAATGGATGAAGAGTATGCCACCCCAGTTTTCAAAATCAAACTTCTTGTCTCCCACAGGAATAATTTTACATCCAAATCTAGGTATCTAGGTATTATGCTGTTGCTATACAGTGCTGTATGACTGTGTACTCTTTCTATTTCTGTATTGTACAGTGTCCTGAGACCATTTCAGTAAAGAAGTTGCATGTGCATGTGAGTACTTTCTCTACATACTATAATGTAGAGACTTGGATTGCTGAACAGATGTCTGACATAGATAAAAGTTTATAGTTATATAAACTTATAGAATATATTTACATTGACATTTTGCAGCACTCACTTTGAAGGATGAAGGTAATTTCATTATTCATTGTTTTTCAGTTTTTGCTTCTGAGACATGAGTTACGCTAGTAACCTGTTTTGCAGTACTAAATAAACCTTTCTGAGAAATGCTCTTATAATCATGAGAATGTTAAGCATGTTTCATGAAAGCCATTAGAAGAACAAAGGAAGATTGCAGGTAACAATGCAGCAGGTGCCACATAATCAGAAAGAGCAGCATACGGGATGAGGAATTCCTGGACATTGCTGATGAGTTGTTTCCCCACCATTATGATAAAGAGCTGCTGGGCCAGTTCAATCAAGCAACCGCCAGGACCACACTGAAACACACAGACGGAAACAGGCATATTGTGTATGACCAGATGGATGGATGGACGGACTGACGGATGGATAGATGGATAGATATTATTCATCTGCGCTTTATCAGAAATAACAGGAAAGCTGAACTTACATCTTCATTTCTCATCCCAAACAAGGTGCCATAGTGACCAGGATATCCCACAAACCTTAGGAAAACAAAATGCTTATAAAAATGGAAACTTACATAAATTGTTTATTAAAAAACCTGTTTTTATCTTTTTACCCCATTCAAAATGCTATTTATATTAATTAAGATAATATAATCTATCATACTGTATAATATCACATATTTAAATATAGGTACATTTCAGTCAGCATTACAGTGGCACTCCAGCGACATTAACCCTTGGGTGTCTACTGTTCTCTTTCATTCTGTATAGCTGGCAAGCATCTGTACTGTTAGGAATCTTTGTCTGGTTGGAAAGCGTTTACTTAGTAGTTGATTTTGATTTGTGTCTTTGGACTTGGGATGCAGAGGGGTCCAAATTGAGGGGTCCCTTAATTCCCCCTTAGGGACAAATAATTTATTTCTTTTTAATTATTATTTGTTTTTATTTGAATTTAAATCACATGAGGTATCAACCGGTGTTCCCCAAGGCTCTGTCCTTGGTCCACTACTCTTCTATCGTTACATTACCTATCTAGGACAGGTTATCATGGCTTTTACAACCACTAAAAAACCACTAGTTAATGACATCCAGATCTACTTGACCTTCTCTCCAGATGATATCACAGACTCTTCATACCTGGCTGACACTGCTGACACTGATCACCTCCAGCCTAACTTCTCCAAAACTGAGCTTCTGGTCTTCCTTGCCAGCCCTATCATTGGTCACGACATTACTGTTCAGTTTAGATCATCCATACTGTCACATTCAAGGTCTTCTAGGCACATAAGGGCAATGGCAGATGACCAGCTGTCCTTTGTCAAGCACATAGAACAGCGTTCTCCCAATCTTGCAGATTTACCCTGTATAACATCAGGATCATTAGACCTTTTCTGTATCAGTATACAGTTCAGCTTCTAGTCCAGGCACTTATTACTTGAGTACTGCAACTGTAATCTGGCATGCCTAGCAGCTTGTGCTATCAGACCACTGCAGATGATTCAAAACACAGCAGCACGTCTGATTCAATCAGCCCAAGCATTCTCATGTCACAGCCCTTCTTGTCTCTCTGCACTGGCTCCCACATGGCAGTCGCATCAAGTTCAAGTTTTTAGTGCTGGCTTACAGGTCCATTAATGGACAGGCACCCATCTCCATCAAAAGGCTCCTCGAGACCTATATCCCACCTCACACCCTTCGGTCTGCGAACCAACGTCGTTTGGACCTCCATGTGAGAAGTGCGACTCCTGATGGTTCTCTTGTGTGGTTCCCCCAGAAGTGGAATGAGCTGCCAAACCACATTTCGCCATCAGACTCCCTATCTACCTTCAGTGTCTTCTTTGGCTCAAATTAGTTTTCTTTCTTACAGGTTTGCATGTAATTTTTAACACTGTAGTGTATTATATAGTATATTATAGGCTTAGACTGACTGTGAGGATTCTGAAATTTCATTCAATGAACTAAAAGGTATGGCACCGTGATCAAAATGGGTTACATTATGTGGCCACGTGGTGTCCATTTGTTCAGCTTAAATCCAGTTTAGCACAATGGGGAGTTAACTCACCTTCCCTTAAAGAATGCCACATAGAATGGGGAAGAATAGAAATTCACAAACTGGAAGATGAACACTTTGAAGGTGAATGCATCCTCATACTCCGTCTGGGTTCTGTGCATTTCTGTAAAAGAAAATCAATCAATCAATCAATCAAGTAGTCCAAAAGGAACATTCTTCCTTTACTGACTTGAAAATATGAATTTTCTTAAACTCCTATTCTTACAGTGAAGACTCTAGCTTTTTGTATCATGAATATACTGTTCCTAGGATGTATGCAGTCCCTAGCATTAAATATTCTCCCCAGTGAATAACATTATACAAAATAGTAGAAAGGTTTAGAAAGGTTTTTACCCCACTTAGTTAGCTGCTCGGCCATAGCAGTGTAAACCTGCCCCATCAGCAGGATCAGTGCCAGGTTCACCATGCTGCTGGAGATGTTGGCAATGTTACCCGCCTGATGGTCCCCACACGCACAAAAATAAAGATTAAAACAGAAGGACACACTTAGTGTAAAGAAGATGCACCAGAACCATAAACACAAACGCAGAGTGCGCCAAGCAAGTACGTAAGAAGTGTCTATGCAGGGATAAGGTGAATAGCTATCATTGTCTCACATAACCTACCTGAGTTCGCAGAACAGCAGTTTCTTTATGGTTGATCATTCCACTGACTATGATGCGGTACATGATGACAGTCACCAGGAAAATCATTACTACAAACAGCTGCAGGGAAAGTGGCCGCCAAACAATTAATCTGCATGTATTTGTACCATATATGGAGATGTGTAAAGATACCACACAGTTTTTTTCAAAGGTCAGACTGCCATACACTAGGTCAGAGGTTCTCAAACAGGAGTAGGCCTGGTGTGCTGTGGAATTTTGGCTTAACATCAAATGCCTTATTCAACCATTTCAGAAAATGAACAGGACAATTTTTGAAATGTTGTAAAATGTTTTAATCAAGGCTATCCGTTAATGCATTAATGCATTATAGTTAATTCTGAAGTCATAAGTGCATATAAAAAGTGTGCACACCCCTTTTAAAAGGCCAGGTTTTTCTGATGTAAAAAAATTATACCATGATAAATCATTTAAAAACTTGCCACCTTTAATGTGACCTATGACCAGTACAATTCAAATCTGTTAGTACAAAACAAATCTGTTAGGGGGGGAACATATTTAAAAATTTCAAACCTACAGTAAGCTGGTTGCATACGTGTGTACCCCTAATACTAATACTAATACTAAAACTAATACTTTAATGAAGCACTGTTAATTACAGTATTCAGTCTTTTTAGGTACACACCTGCCAAGTAATGTGACTCTGATTAGCCCCACATAAAGTTGAGCTATCCTAGTAAGGTTTTCCTGACATCTACTCAGTTGTATCCTACAACATATGACATGGTCCACAGAGAGCTTACAAAGCATCAAGGGGATTTCATTACACTATGTAACAAATTTTTATTTTTATTTTGTTCCTGGGTACAAAGTGTGTTTTCCTAACCCGTTATGGCTAA
>JAODKN010000039.1:4145822-4157523 GCA_026774425.1 Petrocephalus zakoni | reverse complement strand
CCAATACCGATATTGTAAAGTTGGATATCTGCCTATGCAGATACAAATCGGATACACTTTTTTTAAAATAAAAAAAAATGTTTTTTTGCAAGTATAAATAGAACTAAAACTGTGAAACAAATATTATAATCACAAAAAGAAATATATTGCACCCCAAGCGTGACTCAGTTCAGCGACACTGCTAAATTTGCTTAAATTTTATGTCTTGATGTTTTTGCATTGTGTTAATGTTGATGTGCTCTTGCCTTTCAGGGTCACCGTAATTTACAGTTCTATCTAAATACCTATTCTAAATAATACCTAAATAATATTCAATCTAAATATCTGCCAACAGCATACATGCAGAGATGATCGCATATTAGTGATGGGCCGAACCACATTTTTTCAGTCCCAATCCAATTCCGATAGATTCTTATATAAACGCTCTTTTTACTTCAATATTTTTGTATTTTTGTAATATATTTATACTTTATATATTATTAATTTTTTTTAAATTACTAAATACAAATTTAAAAATGTGCACCAAAACACAATTAGGCTGCTAGAAACATAAATAACGTACTATTCCACCTCCTTCGTACTTTGTTTTTGAGGCATTTCTAATTCAATGTGATTATCTTCCAAGAGAGTATATGCAAATGGCAAATGCTTAAAATGCCCCACAACTTTTCTTGGACTGGCAACAGTGTCACTTACACTTTGTTGCGATAGCAGCCCTTAGTGTATCACAAGGTGTAGTGAGTGAGCAAAACAGCCCAAGTTAGTGACTCCCAAATCATTCATTGCTTTTTTCATGTTACTCACGTTGTCTTGAACAATTGCCTGCACTTTGTTTAGTGGCATTTTTCACTAAACACTACTTCCACCTCTCTTTTACAACGATTGAGAATCTAGTGCTACTGGTTGTTGTTCAAGTATTACATCGGGGTTGCCAACTTTGGTCAGCTGGCTGGTGAGATTTTCAATTCAAGACAAATCTGCACACACATACATACGCACTTACACGTATGTTTTTTATGTTGCGGTTTTATTACCTTGTAGTCTGTAGAGTTTGCAAAATACCAACATTTCTCCTGTAGCTTATTTTAGGTTTATAATGGAAGAATATAACTTTGCAGTAAGATTTCTTGCATGAATGTGAGAGACTGAAAGTGTGTCATGCCAGATGTGCAAGAGTTGGCAACCCTGGTAAAATACTTTCAGATTGCAGACATGTTTGTTAGTTTGCTTTGCAAATGCCCAGGTTGCATTTGCTATCATCACCCTCTTATCTAATGTTCTTACACTCCTCCTAAAGCAGAGACTATGCACACCCACTGAGTGGCAAACAGCCTGAGTGCTTAAATGCTGCAAAAACATATCTAAAATGGGAAAAAGCTGTCAAGCGACTGTAAAAATCAATTTAACGATAAATAATAGCTATCTTTTTACAGACTGCTGAAAACTAAATAAGTAAGTGTCGGACATGTATCAGTCACATATAACCAATACCTATGTCGAACAAGGTATGGATCAGTGCAAATACCGATGCCGAATATTGGATCAGCACATCTCTACCTATGAGCCGGGACACACACATATTGTGCATTTCTGGGCCGGTGTGAACACCAACTCTTACTGGAAAAAAACAGGCAAAGATGAACAGACTGTCACAGACCAAAATGCACACTCAGGGACTCACAGATACACACACCATCTCCACACAAATGGTCCGGGCTGCTCACCTCGCACTTGTGGGTGATGGAGCCGTACGCTCGAGACTCGCTGCGGTCTGTAAAGGGCCCCGACCGCACGCTCTTCCCTTCACTTTCAGCCTCCTCTGCCGTGCCATCCTCTCCTTCCATCTCCTCCTCCTCGTCACCATCTTCCTCACCCCCCTCGTCCAGCTCCACGTCCACATCCTCCTCCTGCTCTCTCGACACCTTGATCCCTTCGCCTGAGTCAGGATCTGCGGGGGAGGTACACAACAGAAATATATGTGGACAGGAAGGCATAGAAGACATTAAATATTCAAAATGATGAATGACATACCTTATGTGTGTGTGCATCTTTTCGTCATGCAGAAATTACTTCTTTTGCTATATTTTCATACATCGCCAGTCAGCAAAGCCATTGGGACTATTCTGCTTTATTGCCTTGTGTAGGCATTTGTTACAAAATTAATCAAAAAGCCATCAAATGTAATTACTTTACCAAAGTAATGTAACTTATGAAGATAATTACTTAATACATTTTAACAGGATAACTTCCCAGCACTGTGTTTGTGTACATATGTACGCTATCATCTATGTCACAAAACAGAGGTGTAAGCAGTGTGCCAGCATAGATTAACCATTAAACACTTAAGTGCGTCACAGAGGACAGGGCTGCATTTTCAAAAGAATTCTTACAGAAATTATTAAGGCCAGGGCTCTGTGATGAGCGAATATTAATCTCAATAAACCAAAGTCAAAGTTACAACTATTATGGTGATATGTATTGAAATCACTTGATTGAAGGTGTTTTAATTAAAAGCAAACAAAGTTTATAGAAATATATTTGTCAAGAATCATGACATCCTACTAACAGCAATCAGAGGAGGGAAAAATCACAAATTTCTGACAGGGTTTTAGGCAGCCAAGACTTGTTAAGGAGAGTGATGACAATGCTATCCCATGTAGCACCAAAAGTTAGGTTATCATCTAATATACCCCAGACCTTAATATTTGCCATTTTTATGAGATAGTCAACTGTATTCACCTCAAATGGGAGTGGTCATAATGTACTGGCTCACTGGAATTACATATACTGATTCTGCAAAATGCGTTAATATAACTATATAATTTGAATGGTGAAATCAGAACATAAACAAACGAAAATGAGGTGGCACGGTGTTTACCCTGCGTGAGGGAGTGCTGGGCTGACCTCTTGGCCCGACTTCGGCGAGTACTGATGCACGATCTCTCTGTCGCAGACCTGAAGGGGATTTCTGTAAAAACAACACTGATATATACCCACACTCTGATACATACCCCATACTCTGATATATACCCCACACTCTGATATATACCCCACACTCTGATACATACCCCTCACTCTGATATATACCCATACTCTGATATATACCCTCACTCTGATATATACCACACTCTGATATATACCCCTCACTCTGATATATACCCCACACTCTGATACATACCCCTCACTCTGATATATACCCACACTCAGATACATACCCCTCACTCTGATATATACCCATACTGATATATACCCCACACTCTGATACATACCCCTCACTCTGATACATACTCCTCACTCAGATACATACCCCTCACTCTGATATATACCCATACTGATATATACCCCACACTCTGATATATACCCACACTCTGATACATACCCATACTCTGATATATACCCACACTCTGATATATACCCACACTCAGATACATACCCCTCACTCTGATATATACCCATACTCTGATATATACCCCACACTCTGATATATACCCATACATAGTCAGATGAACATTCACTTAGACACAGAGGGAAAAGGAGAAACTGACTGGGTGCATAATCAGCATCGGTGGGGTCATCCTGAAACTCTGGGACCTCCTTGGCTGCTGCTGCCTCCTTTTCTTCAGCCTCCACCAGCCTGCGAGACGAGATGCGGGTTCCTCTTCGCTGGGGGGGCTGGCTAGGTTGCCGTGGTGAAGGAGTAGGAGGGTCCTGGGGCTCAGTGGGCTCAGCGGGCTCATCATCTGGGGACGCATGATCGAGGGGCGGGGTGGGTGTTGCAGGGCTGCTCTCGCTTGTGGAGGCCTTGAGGTCACCCGTGCTACTCCCTAGGACCTCCTGACTGGATCCATCTTGCCGGGTACTGGCTACGTCCCCCTGCATTGCTGTCTCTGGAGGGTCTATCTCCTCAGCTCTGTCTGCTTCTTGGAAAGATCATGTGACAAGCCAACAACTGTCAATCAGTCAATCAAGAACACTGTATACCAGGTGCGGATGTGTTGGGAGCTGGGAGAGATCAAAAGCATGGACTATCTGAGGGCCCCTGAGGACAGGAAACAACACTGTTTTGGAGCAATTATGTCACACGTTTATGACAGATATATTTATTTATCGGGCTTATTAGAATATTCTGTGAATACTGCTTATTGTGCTAGTCATAGTTTTCAATGTCTAGTACCATGCTGATTGTCTAATGTTGTATAAATATTGTATCCACTCATTTTCGAATGTCAGCAACACAGCCAAATTTAATGTAGCACAGCACATATTACAGATGTGTATGATCTGCTCCATACTTACTGGCAGCTTGGTATGACCCCGGGACTGCAAAGGAACGGTAAGCAGAGCAGGCATTGATGAGCTCCTGCATCTGGAGGAAGGTGGCTACAGCAAGTACATCTTCCACATTCTGAGGGCCCAAGCACAACTTGGCTGTGTACATAAACTCCAGAATCTGCCCCAGACCTATATGGGATTGCAGAGAGGTCATTCAGAATCAAGCACTTAAAAGGAGGAAGAGGGACGAACATAAAACACACCTGCGGCATTGCTGATGTCCAAGTGTACCACATCCTTCTGGTCCAGAAAAAGCGTGCGGAAGTAGGCGCTACAGGCAGCCAGCACGGCCTTGTGGGCTTTGAAGTCCACACCATCCACCACAAAGGTACAATCGCACAGCAGCCCTTGCTGCCGCTGGTGGTTCAGCTGCTCTAAAACCTTCCCGCTGTGCCAAGGGAAGTCCATCACAAAGGCAGGAGACTGGCAAAGCAGAGGCAGTCAACCTGGTCCACAAAGCAGAATGAGAAATCTCCAGATCAAAACCATCACAAAAGATTATGCTGTACAGCTGGAATGTGCTTCTAGTTTAAGCCACTAAATGGAGAATACTCTGGATTTGAAGGACATATATGTCATATTTAAGGAGGAATGTGGCACAAATCAGTGGTATCGTGGTGGGAATACGCAGGTATATGGTGTGTACCTATCTCTAGGAAAAGGATTTACTGTGTAACCACGTAAAAATTTCAGAAGTACATATCAGTTAGTGGAGAATGGCATGTATGTAATTATACGGTACAACAATATACCCACCCCCAAAACACAACTGGCATTATAAATAAAACATCATGCAAACATGACTGTTTCTGAGTAGTATGTGAAAGAATATATTTTATTTGCTTTTAGATAATTGTCCCTTTGTTTATTTAACAAATGAACTAATTGGACAAATGATTTTATAATATTAATTAGCAGAAATAATAATTCAAGCTAACACTGCACCAAACGTGTATTTCACTTGGACACAGGTCTGTTACACGTTGCCAATGGAAAGGTTTTTTTTCTCTACCCCACATTTAATTAGTTGTATAAGTTTCCAGCTATATCACATGTATTCTAATGATAAATATTTAAGTTTCATACAAGTGGACTAATGTTTATGTAGTTGCAATTGACACATTACCACTGCCTTATTTGTAAGTACAACAAATAATGCGACACACAAACATTCCAATCGTAGGGTGTCGGTTTGCCTAATGGTTAGTTACGTTAGAGGAGTGTTCATTTATCTTGGTGCAGAAGAGAAAATAATTTAGCTACCTAGCTACAGACTAGCGTGGCATTCAAGAGAGGGCGGTGGAACTAGAAAACTATTTGTGATTAACTAGCAAAATAATCTAAAGCAAAATTCGGCAAGCTAAGGGAGTCGGTCACAAAGCAGAAAAGACAAATCAACATTTCTTCCAAGGACTATTTGGTTGACGATGCAGCGTATTGATTATGTATCCTCTATCCCTATATTCACTCTATCCGGGATTAATTCACCGTGCCTAGTCAAGCCAGATTCTGACAGACAAGATGGCCGACGTGCGCAGGCCTACGTTCCCGAATTCGTCCTTTAAGCCCTGTCCTTTTTTGGATATTTATTAGTGCGTACTGGAGACTATTTATACGTACCTGGTTATATCTAAGTAACTGGGGAAAGACTCTTCCAGGTGCCGATAAGATCGCTTTTTAAAAAACAGTTTTCCCACGCCGTTCGTTCCGTCCAATCGAGTGATTCGGTGATCGATCTCTCTTCTCAGGCTTGATTCACCGCCATCTTCCTCTCTCTGATCGATTGATAGTGGCCGGTAGTCTATCTGTACGCATGCGCGGTTCCTCTTACGCATTAGTGACGTTCGAAATCCAACGCACGGTGGATCGCTTTACCCAGCGGTTAAGAATTTTAGTGCCGGGACAGTTTGCGTAGTTTTTATCTATAGCTAGTTCCCTGGATGACTTGTGACTTTTCATGGCGCTGTTAAATTACCGTATTACTTGTTTAAATGTCGTAGTTTAACACAAATTTGGCATTCACGCAAGGATTTCATCATGCTATTTATGGGTATTTTAATGAACGTAATTATGAAATACATATTTGAGCTTGTGCATGCAAAATACATTACTTTGCCTACTGAATGTGTAATGTTTTCCAAAATTTAATTGCTTTTAGTTATGTTTTGCAGTCTTCTGGTTATTTTAGAACTTTTTTTTTCAATTACGTCCGAGAAAATAGTCTATGTGGCCCAATAATGAAGCCAGGATTACAAATTACTATTTTGTGATCCTAATTTCTATGGAACAGAAAGCATTCATCACACAATTTGCTTATTTGCGTTTTTATTTATGGCCTCATGTGGCGATTTGGAACATTTTTGTCCAGTTTCTCCAGCACTTTGCTAATATCTGATATTATCAGATGCATGTAAAATTAATTTATAGATTTCGATCGCTGATATGTTATTCACTGTTTAAATAAACATGCTGAATTATCTTATTATAAGCTTCATGCATGAAACGGTGACAAAAAAGTTCTGTTAATTCCAATTTTTTATCTTGGTAATTTCGTAACTCCAGAGATCTATAGAAAATCCAGTGTCTTATGTTAAACACAGTGATGGTCAACCTATTAGGCAGCATAGGCCACCGCCTAGGGTCCCGTTTTCTGAGAGGCAGTGACTTAGCAAAACATGACTCAGGGCAGCACTTGGGCTTTGACCTGCACTGGCTAGGTGCTCAGGTCGGCTCCACATTAACTCTGTCACTCTATTCCCCACCAGTCTGGAGGACCTTTGCGTCACATTCCTGGAGGAGATTTTTTTGGGCACTTTTTAATTCACATGAAGTATATAATGCATTTTTTTTCCACTCCTGCCTTGTAACATGTAGCATCTAAGTGGTAGAAAAGGGTGTTGGTGAAAGTACTGAGCAGATGATACAAGGCCTATTAATATGAGGCAGTAGAAGGATGGAGCATGGGGACAAGCTGGCTGACAGTGTGTGATCTAAGCCGGTCAAAATGACAGCTAATAAAAAGCAGGCTGCTTGGGAATGTGGCCTTCCTGGCCCCAAGATGCACACAGTCATACAGTTACTCACAGTCACACACATACCAACATGTATACACAGAGGGGGCTTGATGTCTAACCAACATTTTCAACAGTTTAATATGTGGGCTGAATTGTTCCAAAAAGAAACAAACTTTTCTGTTTACATAAAGAAATTACATCGATAATCTTTTGCTTTTTATTTACTTTAGTTATGAGGAATCCTGTTAATGATATCAACTAACAAAGTCCTTTAATATTGAAAGGGCACCAAGGGTGAAAATATGGGCCGCTTCTGGTCTGATCTTAGTCTGCTCTGTAGTAACATGCAATTAATAACCTTTTCTGTGGAAGAATTAAGATGTTCATTTCTGTGAATGAACTACATGTTTCCATGGACCATCATGAGTAAGGTTTTAATCCACTGAAGTAGGTTTTTATTTTATACTTTCTGTCTTGATTTAAACATCCAGATATGTTTAATATGACTTTAATTTCTATGAATAGCTAGCTTCATTTACAGTGACCAATAAAAATCACCGGATAATAAAAATACGTCAGCCAGAGCAAGGCTCTCCAGGACAAAGGTTTGTTATCCCTAGTCTATGAAACAACAACCAGGCAGTAGTAGATTTGCGGTGGAAGATGTTGATAAGCAAGCAGGACACTGGGAGAGGACTTAATGTGAAGAGGGAATAAATAAATGCAGGGAATTCAGGAAGGGTTGATGTGAAGGTAAAGCTGGCCATTAGATCTTGATTTCAGTGCGGAAGGTCTGAGTAGGCTCGTGTTTGGCCCTGGCCTTAACTGTCAGGGCACCATCACTGCCAAGCGATGACATCACTGAGGTGGGGTCTACCTCTTCTGGTAGCTGGCACTTGTGAGTGAAGGTGTTCATCACCGTACCATCTGCTGCCAGCTGGGTCAAAGCGAAGAGGGTGTTGAATGAAGAGAGGGTGGAGAATCAGAAGGGCAGGGGGATGTTTAAGATTGACAGAAAAAAAGGACAGCTGAAAATAATGAACCTGAAAAAAATCCCACCAATATGGTTTCTCTCCAGACTCTCCTTATCAACAGTCTGGCATTCCCCTTGCAATTGGAATCACATCTCTAGACATCACTTCTTCCTTGCTACATCCATGATTGGTGAAACCATTGTTCCTAAACCAGAGGTGGATAGTTCATGTCAACTAAGTAAATATCTAGACCAAGAATTTGTTTCAACCAACCAGTTGAGCATAAAGAGTCACAGTCACAGAGTACACAACTAGTTGGCTGAAACAAAATCTTGGTCTAGATTTTTACTTTTTGGACCTGAACTATCCACTTCTGATGACCATATAACACTGACTAATAGAATTAAAAGTACTGTAAATGGAGCCTTCTCACCTTCTCAGCCCGGACCTCAACCTGGTTGTTTGAGGTCGTAACAATGACATCCTCTGGGGAGAAGTCACTGACGTCTACAGTGAACAAGTATGTGTCTCCCGAAGTCCTGATCTTTCCTGCAGTTCCTGTGCAGCCTGTAGGGGGCAACCAGCAATGCTTTTTTTATCACTGTTACTTTCTTTTGTCATTTCCCTTTTGATCCCTGCCACATATGTAAGCACATAAAATGCACCTGTTTCAAGATTTACTGGAAGAGATGAGGCTTTGAAACCCGGAACACTTGTACAGTGATTTATTGACCATCTTAGCCAGCTTCTGAGTATGTTTTCAGTTTAAATTGGGTTATACCAGACAGTCACTGAATCATAAATCAGGATATTATTAAGCTTAACGGGGTTTCAAGCCTCATTGCTCCCATCTTTAAACTTGTGACATTAGCAAGGATTTTTTGGCTCAGTTAAAGGTAGCTACCTAGCTGCAAGCTATGGCGTGGAAATTACGAAAGGGTGATGGAACTAGAAAACTATTTATGTGATTAGCTAGCAAGATTCCCTAAAGCAAAATGATTTACAGTTAGTTTATTATAAACCAACAACTGGCAGTATATATACCTTTAAGGACTTGTCTGAGTAAATATCTCGCTGGTGCATTGCTCTTCCCCTATGTGTCCGTGCAGGACTGTGTACACTAGTCACTAGGCAACAGGCTGTTTAAGCGAAAGCCAGGCGTCCCTCTTCTAATTCCCCGTGGCTGAGGTCATTGTAATGGCCTGCTACCAAGCATTTCCTAGCATGCTGAAATGGCTGGTGCCTCCACGGCTGTTCCCCTCACCAACCCTGCCTGTGAGCACTATGGAACATACATCAAAATGCTATGATGTCTAGTCACTGTTAGATACTATTTAGCCACAATTAGATAGCACTTGTCTCTTGTACATATAGCAAATATTTCCAATATTTAACTGACTGACTGTCTTTTCTTTGCCATGAAATCGAGAAATGAGCCCTCTCAATCTTCACTCACAGTAATATTAAAACATATTTCATAGCATCCCATTAATACTTGTTACAATATGGATGTGCTTCTGGGAGTAGAGGCCTTAAACCTGTGCTACATGTGCATGACAAACCCAAGCAGAACTTAGCAAACCCTGGAATATACACACAAACACAAACCCAGTGTGTCCTGGTGAGGTGGCCGCATGAAAGACCCAAAGTCCCCAGCGAACATTCCTCTGCCCTTCTCCATGTACGGTGTGGTAGACGAGGATGAGGAGGAACAATAGGAGGAAGATGCCTGGTCGAAACTGTGCTCCGATTGGAAAGCAGAGGAGTTGGTTGCACTCATCCAAGGGACAGTATGCCTGTGGTCCTTGTGAAGGAGAGATGTTTTGCGGTGGAGGTGACTGCCAGGTGAGGGGTTCACTCAGAGCTCTAGGATGACGCTTTTCTGATCCAAATGACTCGAAGAAGATTCACCTCAGAATAAACTCCAAGGACTTGATAACTCCTCTTTGCTCTCCAGGGCTGTCTTCACACCCTCCCTATCTCTGTTCTCTATGTCTGGCTCTTCTCTTTTTATTCTGTCTCTTCCTCTCCGTCCCTTGCTCTTGTGTCACAGTGTGTCCTCTGACAAAGTCAGCCTGTCATGCTTTTATATTGCCTGTGTCACTGTTGAGCTTCTAACCAATATTTGTGAGTTGAGAGGGGGAGAGAGAGAATGGGTGTGTGTGTTTGTGTGTGTGTGTGTGTGTGTACTCTGGGAGTTTTTGCGGGATATCTGAGTGCTATATTTATCTCATAAGAAGAGGATGAGAGAGTGTTAGTGACTGGAAACGTTCTGTGCCACAAGGGCTTGAAGTGGATGAGAGTCTCCTCACAAAACGCTCAGTAACAGAGAGAAGGAGGAGGTAATGAGTAGAATGCACAAGGTTCAGCTGTTCACAGGTTCTACATTCCAGGCACCGCACAGCCCCTAAACCACATACTGTATTTATTGACCTCTCCCTGTGTTACATTCCTCTGTCTGCATTCTTTTGGTTTAGTTAACAGGGGTAAGGAACCCTGATCCTGTGTCCAGCAGGTTTTCTATCCAACCTGATGAGTTCTTATCTGCCTGAGATCGAGTTTGGTTCATCAGAGACCTTGTAGGATGGAAAACCTGCTGGATACCAGCACCCCAGGTTTAGAGTTGCCTACCCCTGGGTTCCAGGATCATCCAGGATGTCCATCTTCACTCAGCAAAATCACCAGAAGACACTGCCTGACAAATTCTGTATATTGAATAGATAAGTATTACAAAAAGAAAAAAACTGATGTCAAATGTGAGAAAGACAATGATGTCATTTCCATCCTTGAGGAACTTGTAAAACAGTCAGGGGGTGTTAATCACAGTAGGACCAAAATGAAAGGATGGAAAGAATCTGTTGGGGTTGCCAGGGGAGGAATAACACTGGAAAGGAGGGATTATGCAGCATCTGTCAGATGGGGGCAAGACTATTATTATGATCACAAACAAGTGTTCTTGTCCTGCCTCAAGCTGTGTGTGGCAGTCACACCCATTCAACCATCTGCCCAAAGCTGCTCTGCTGTTGTTCCACCCTTAACAATGATATTGACAAGTTGCATGTAGTCGTTTTTCTAATGTGGTCATAATTGAAGACTTGACTTGTCTTGGTTCTGACTCTGTGCTTAATAAGAGCTTGTCTGTGCCACATCTTTGTGCTGCAGCTACACAGGAGCTCCACATGTTGACCTACCCTTGTTAATGTTTCTCAACTTTCTACCTCCACTATTGCACTGCCAACAATCAATTAAAGACGTCAACTGGAAAAAACCCTATATATATACATATATACATATACATATACATGAACTGCCTTAATCCTTTGTGGCATAGATTCAACAAGGTACTGGAAACATTCCTCAGAGATATTGGTCCATATTGAC
>JAODKN010000039.1:4114697-4125321 GCA_026774425.1 Petrocephalus zakoni | reverse complement strand
AAGATGCTGGAAGGAGGACCAGATCTGAAGACATGCATCCAAGCAGCAGGAGGGAACGAGTGAAAGGAACATCTGCACAGCTGAGAAAAGATCAGTGTCCTCAGTCTCATGGAGAGATAGGAAAGTATGGAAAGTGCAGAAAAACAACTTGAGGAGCAGAGCGAACATCTCAGCGTCTCCCGCATACCCAGCAGGGAGGAGGTGGCCAGCTCCCCAATGTTGTAGTTGCTCCCCCGGCTCTTCTCCTCTGGCAGAATCCCATTGGCCGGCTCCTGAGCTCCCTAGATACGTGGGCACAGACAGACACATAGGGTGGAGCCTGTGCTTCAAATGATCGCGATTGAAATCATTGATATTAACCTAAATATTCCATTCAATTTATACAGCCTCAGAACCTGTCGGGGCAATAAATAGTTCCAAAACAATAAAGCTATTCTAATCAAAAAATGCTAAACAAACTGATAATTGTTAAATTGAAAAAAGTACAATCAGCTGGTGAATATCTAGCAAATAATCAGAAAAACTGAAAAAAGAGATGAAAATAAATAAAATAGTTTGCAGCAGGATAATGACCTTTTACTGGATAGAGGCAGTGAATCAATCCACATGCTATCTTAATCCATCAGCTACAAACCTGAAAGGACAAATTTATAGCTGAGGAGGTACATGAGAGATTAAAGCAGACTAGAACCTTAAATTGTGGGCTGGTGCAGCCAAAGAAAGGTATATTCCCCGCTGTCACCTGGGGCTTACGTTTCATGCTATGTCAGATATATAACGCTGTTCAGTGAGAGATGTTTGCCTGGGTTTTGTTCTACTCTTTGCAATGCTCCCCTCACAGTCTTCCATGAAACAAACCTTGAAGACAGGCTTCCCATCAGCACACGGCTGTAGTTCTGTCTCCTGCAGCTCAGGGGCGCTCTGGAGCCCTGCATGAGGGAAACACGCTGAGCCATGTGAGAAAGTATGCGGTGATTGTAACAGGAGGGAGACGGGAATCTATGCTTCCATGGCAATCAGAACCATGACAGATGTGAGCAGGCTTTCCAGAGGAGAAGGCAGTGTCTGCCTGGCTCACTTTCAACCTGCGTCACATCTGATTTCCATGTGATATATGCTGTGAAGTGTCATCCTCCCCTTTCTATTGAATTCCAATGCTGAGCTTCCAGCCAACCTCAGTCACACAAAGGCTACCCTCTCTATCCCAATTACAATTTCTATCCAACAAGCTAAATTATTCATTTAGCAAAATCAGACACTACCAGACAAGTGTTGATGGTATTTCAGTATATTCAAACCTATAATGGTTTCTTATGTAATGTTCTCCACAGATAGACACATGGAAAGTTGGAGAGACTGTGACATCCCCAGACAGATGGGGAGAAATTAACACTCATAGATAATTGGTGATTCGGGTGGATGTTTTCAGATAGACAGACAGGTACAAACTTGCAATCTCCGTGGCAGGCAGGGAGACAGGCACACATTGTTTCACGGACAGAGAGACATATAGTTCCATACTCACAGACAGGTAGAGAGAGAAATATAAACTCACAGTCATATAGGAAGGCAGGTCCAAGGTCACAGACTGTAGACAGTTGCATGCTCACAGGGAAGCAGAGACAGATAAACAGTCCAAGATAGCAGTAACACAGATGCAAGTATAAGTATTAAGTAGCTGGTCACGGGTACATAAATAAATGTCAAGGCACATACAAACAGGTAGTTTCATAGCATGATACTAACCAAAATGAAGGTGGACACCAGACATAAACTGTAACAAAAATGAAAGAGACACTATAAGAAAGCAGACAGCCCATTAGTAACACATGCAAATTCCCATGGAGGGGTGGACACATTCACAAGCCAGAAAAAACAGGTAGGGACTTACTGGAAGGTGGAGAAGCAGGTGTACATTTACAGAAAGCCAGAGACAGGTGGACACAGAGACAGTTATAGAAACAAGGACACTATGGACATCTAGAGAAAAGTGTGAGCTCAATAACAGGTAAACAGCATACAGGTAAACACTGGCATGTACGGTAATGTACAACAGGAATGGTAAAGGGACAGGTCAAGAAACAGGTACAGACATCACATCCACTCATGCATAGTCACAGCAAGATCCTTTCAATCTCTCAGTAATTTCATATTTATAATTTGATTGAATTTCTAATTATAATTATTACAATTTGTGATACGCATATATAGTTGAATTTCCAAAGGCAAACAAAAACAGAAAGCTCTAATATGTGAATAACTGAATATAATTTTCTTATTCATGGAAAAGTTCAAAATGTAAACCACAATAAATGTAGACCAAAATTAATTTAGACCACAATAGTAGGATACTGATGAAAGTGAGCTGATTGTGGTCATTTCCTCTTATAGCACAAATCAAAAGGAACTTCATACTTACTGTTTTTTCCTCCCAGGACATTAATTGATAAAACGGAAGAATGTGTGTGATGATTAGCAATAGCATTGAATATACACGGTGTGGCCAGTTTATTAGGTACACCTGCTTGCTAATGCAAGCAGTCTGCTCTGCCAAAGAGAGAATCATGTGTCTGAAACTGGATACATGCAGCACCTAGACAGGGTCAGGAGGCTCACTTAATGTGCGGCTAAGCACTAGAACAGCAAAAGTCTGACCTGGCTGATTTTGAATGTGCTATGATTGTTGGCACTATGGATGTCGGTTCCAGCATCTGAGATGCACCCTCTCGGGATTCTTACAGCGCTGTACAGTGTGTAGAGTTTACAGGGAAGGGTGACGAATAAAAAACAGCCAGTTCCTGGCACCTCATTAATGAGAGATGTCTGAGGGGGCTGGCCAGACTCATTAACGCTAACAGGAAGCCCACAAGTGCAAAATAACAGCTCCGAATAATAGCGATGTGCAGAGTGGCTTCTCTGAGTGCACGGCTCCTCAGCCTGGAAGCGGATCTCGAGACAAAAGCAGATCTATGCAGTAGCAGCTTGCGGTACCTAAGTGATTACTCAGTGTACATTACCTCATTTGTATGGCACTCAAAATGAGTAATAATCAACATTTTGAAATTATATTAAGATTCTCAAAAATTCTGTTCTAAAAACTGAAAAGTTTTTACATCACATACACACAAAAAGCATTTCCAGATGATTTTATATATTATTTTTATGGAAATCTTTGATTTAGAGTTATGGTATGCAATGCTGGCTATATACTGGCTATTTGAATTTTGGTATAATGATAACATGTTAGGGGACAGTCAAATGTATATGAAACCAGAAGCAATGATGTTTCTATTTTTGTATTTTTTTATCATCTTGGGCACGGAGAATTTAACCATATATATTTGGATTTGTATTTATGTCATCAATCATTTGGTTATATAATGAGGACAATAAAAAGTAAATAAGCCATTTTGATACATCTATGTAACATTAATACTCAGGAGCCAGCTGTGGAATGTTGAACAGTTTCCATGATCGCATGTAATTTAGAAAATGAATGATCTGGTCCTTCATGCGAAAATACGGAAGCAATAATACTGCAATAACATAACATATAATAGCACAGGAATAATCAGCAGCATTCAGAGCAGTAACATTATCTTTAAAGTCATGTATTAGCAATAATAATGACTGGCTCCTTTGCTTCATACGTTTATGAGGTAACTTAAGGTGAGATAATCTATGTTGTTGGAGCCTGCTTTCTTAAAGCAGGAAGAAGTGATAAGAAATCATGCCCTTTTCAGCATCTAAAAAGAGTACTGTAAATTCGAGATGGGTTCACAAAAAAGTCTGTTTCTTCTGTACGTCATTTGTCAGGTCAACTAGTCCATATATCTGCACTTAAAGGAACACTATCACATTCAACCTGAGCACAATACTCAACTTGAACCATGAGTTTTTGCCAGTTTCTGGCAGACTAGCTGATAGGTGTTAGTCAAGAGATTGTGTCGGAGGAGGACGCTGAGGTCTGCTTCGTTCTTTCGCATGCCAGAAGAGGTGACCCTCTCATAACACCGTACTAAACTTCTCTTCACTGTCAACGCTATAGCCGTCAGCCCGAAGTGGAGGGCTGGAAGCCTCTGATGGACAGACAAATAGATGAAGGGACAGACACACAAACAGTTGAACAGAGAGAGCACTGACCTTTGTGACCTTTGCAGAGGCAGGCGCCCATGCTGACCAGTCAGGGGTTCAGAGTCGGTTATCTGTTCACCATGCTGTCTCAAAAAAGGACTGACAGGGGCTGAGCGGGAGAGCGAGGAAGAGAGACAACAAGAGCCAAACACAATGTAAGGAGAAAGGAGTAAATTAACGGGGACAAGGAGGGGTGAAGGACACAGGAAGATCAAGGAGAAAGACTCATCACAGAGAAAAAGTCCGTGAGAGAAAGACAGGAGAGAGCCTGAGCTGTGGTGTTTCCTGTCGCTTGTGAGACTGACAAACGCGGTTTACGTGTGTCTGTGTGTCAGAGGGGTGAAGAGAGAGAGAGATAGAGAGAGAGAGAGGGAGAGAGGGAGAGAGGGGAGTGGAGCATTAAAGAAGAAAATAATGGAAACATACTTGCTGATGTCTACCGACTCCTCCCCTGGCCCCGCCTCCTTCATTATCAGCCGTTTTAGCTGCACACCCTTTGTGCGCCATGTGACTGGGAATCCCCCTTCCCAGAACAACACAGCCCCACTTCACAGCCCTACTCACCTCAGCAGCTGAGGGGGAGGGGAGAGTCATGGTAGGCTAAAGGGACAGGTTGTCATGGTGCGTTACTTACCGTGTCATCATGTATGACTGTGCTACGTTTCCTTTTGGTAATGTGGCACTGTTGTCCTACTGGCTGTTTAAATTATGCTGAGCAGGATACACATAGATTCTTCAGACAGGAACAAGGCTCCATTTATACCTGACGGAGAAATGCATGGGGTGAAACTGTCAGCAGTATCGTAGACCTTTCCACCCTGACCAAATTAACCAGTAAAATGATGGATGGATGGATTATCAGTGCTTTTCATTGTTTCAAAATGCATTACTAAGAGTATGTGAGATTGTCAATTGATCTATCAATATAGCCTCATCATACAACCAAAGTAATAAGTACTTTTTAGGTAGCCTTCAGTGGAATACGAAGAAAAAAAATAATGAAGATGTTAAACTGATAGTGTTTTCTCACATTCAGTTGGTTTCATCTATCATCAGGATTTCACCCTTGTGAAGGGAATCATCACACACATCCATGTTCATTCATCTTTATCGTCAAAGAGACCCATAACAAAGAGAAATAGCCCATCACTGCCATCTATTGGCTAAATGTGGCACTGCAAGCAATACATGGAGATTCTATTCGGCACTGTAATAACTC
The DNA here is from genome assembly GCA_026774425.1 of Petrocephalus zakoni. NCBI lineage: Eukaryota > Metazoa > Chordata > Actinopteri > Osteoglossiformes > Mormyridae > Petrocephalus > Petrocephalus zakoni. The sequence continues at coordinate 4,119,968 of JAODKN010000039.1, read as the reverse complement.
AACTTGTCTATGCGTCCCCTCTGCCTGCCAAATCCATTATTCTCAACATATCAGGAACCTCCGCAGACACGACAATTATAAAGAGGGCCTGTAGAAGAATCCCTGAGTGGGACATTATGTTTGGCAAGAGAAATTAGCCTTGATTTATTTGGTGCCTCCATGGATGACAGGCTGGACAGCTTTGTTTTTGCTGATATTGCTGATGCAGTGCTCAAGGTGGTAGCTTCAGGCTGGAATCTCTGGTGCCCTCAGTGTGCAGCTGCAGCTTCAGCTTCTTGAAAGACTACGAAAGGGTTAATGTTAGAGCAGGTTGGGTCAACAAAATGAACCGCGGTCACTCCTTAGATCCCCTCTTTTTGTTTCAGTGTAACGTTCAGAATTATCTAAAATTATATTGTTAGTATTTTACTGGCAACAATTTTATTGTGGTGGTGGCACAGGGGCTAGCACTGTTGCCCCAGGTCCTTGGGACTTGGGTTTGATTGATGCAGAGCCATTTGGGATTTGAATGTTCTCCCGAATGTGTTGCGGCGTTTCCAGCCCCCCCTACAGTCCAGACACACGCTGAGGCTAATTGGAGTTGTCAAACTGTGTGTGTGTGTGTGCCTGCCCTGTGATGGTTAGGTGTCCTTGGTTGTTTCCTGCTTTGTTCCCATAGACTGCAGGTGACCCAGAATAGGACTAGCAGTTACAGAAAATGGATGCAGTTTTATTGTGTCCAATTCTTGGTACTTAAAACAGATTCTTCACAGCTGAACAATGGATTTCATATATAACACATTAATGGCAAGAAAATAATTAATACTCATTACCTGTATTATTCAATTTCTATATTTAAGCTGAGTCCTGAGTTTTACATATACTAATATCTTAATCTCAAAACAAAGATACAAAAAAACTCTCATATGTGACTTAAACAAATATAAATGGTAATTTCTGTAGTATCGTAACGTACCTCTAGTAAGTGAGCAGTCTAATTACTCGTTCTTAAACTTAAACTTTTCATTACATGTACAATTATGAGTATACATTCAATTTACAATATATAATACAAATTAGCTAATTGTAATAACTTTTTAGTGTTTATGTCAATTTTAACATGTAATCATATAATGCAGCTCTGCAGAGTGTTTTGGCACGTGTCTTTTGCAGAAGCACACGGACGTGTGCGTGACGCCTTGCCTGTAATGAGTGCAGGAAGTCATACATCCTGATAATGAGATGACAAGGCTCAGAATCGTCACACAGGAAAGCATAACAAGGAAAAGAGCAGCATCCTCCTTTCACATCATCTTTTACAACAAAAGAATATTCGTCAGTGGGGAATCCTGTTGCCATGGCAACCCAGTGCCCTGCTAGGTCGTGATTTTCTTCCCTAGTCCCTTTTGGAAAGAGATGAGGATACATTTCAGATGACAGGTTTTTCAGAAGTGACAGTGGAGAGTGGGATGTTATAGATTCTTGTTTTCTTAGATATGTTTATCTAATATTAGTGGATTCTGATGAGATTCTCTTCACTGAAGTTCCATGTGCCTTGGTACCTCAGTTACCTTAATTTAACATATCAAGCTTGAGTATTTGCATCCATATGGGGTGGTGTGGGGCTCAGTCAGAAGCTGTCTTTCCTCCCACCTCTGTGGTTCCCATTCCTGACCCTGCCCAGTACGTGTGGAGTTTGCATGTCGTCCCGGTGTAGTTCTGGGCTCCTCAGGACGTGCACTTACGTGAATCGGCTTCTCTCAGTTTCCCACAGTGTGTGACCATGTGTAAGTCTGTGAGTGTGCCTTGTGACGGACTGGCTACAGCCTTCTGCGACATGCGGCCTCGGATAGGTCCGGGGATGGATAAACATGCATATGCTAAATGGACAGAGGGAATATAATTTACGAGAATTTATATTGGGAAAGTCTGACATCCGCTGCTATAAAGGCAAAACTGCAGACAATTCATCCATCCATCCATCCGTCTACCCATCCATCCATCCATCCATCCATTCATCACTGGGTCACTAACTCTAAAATTTCTTCCTACTCTACAACAAACAATTGGCATTTTTATTTTTTTTACATTTACATTTACAGAATTTGGCAGACGCCCTTAGCCACTTACATAACTGGTTAAGGACTACTTTCTGACACTGGTTCAATAAAACCCAGGCTAAGAATACTATTCATCTAAGATTTCTCTGTTGGAGAAATATGTTTTTTTTATTATTAAGAGTATAATACCAGAAGTGCTAATCCAAGCACTTCTGAAAGAGGTTTTTGAAGTCATCTTAAGGCACCCAATGACTCAGCAGTTCGGGCATCAAGGGGGAGGTCATTCCACCACATACTGTAGGTGCCAAAACAGAGAAGTGTCTTCCTGGCACCTTGAGAGATGAAGGGACCAGTCGAGCAGTGCTGGAGGATCGGAGAGATCGTGGTGCAGTGCTGGGTGTGATGAGGTCTTTTAGGTAAGAGGGTACTGGACCATATTTGGCTTTGTAGGCGAGCATCTGTGTTTTGGATATGAGGCGGGCAGCTACAGGAAGCCAGTGGAGGGAGCGAAATAATAGTATGGGAGAACTTGGTAAGGCTGAAGACTGAAGAGTTAAGCAGCTGCATTTTATATCAGTTGCAGAGGATGAATGCCGATCAGAGGCAGGCCTGCTATGTGTGAGTAATGGTAGTCTAGGCGTGAGATGATATGGGATTGAACAAGTAACTGAGTGGGCCTATGTGGAAAGAAATGGACGAATCCTTCTGATGTCGAAAAGGAGAAATCGACATGAGCGATTAGCAATGGGAAAGAAAACGACAGATGGGAGAGTTATCCTGCTGTGGGGATGAATCAGCTGGGATGAAAAGCCGTTTTGCTAGGGTTGAGTTTTAGTTGATGAACTGTCATCCAAGATGAGGTGTCTGCCCATCATGCGGAGATCCTAGTGGAGACCTGAGAGTCTGAGGGATGGAAGGAGGATAAGTAGAGTGTCGTCTGCTTAGCAGTGGTATGAGTTTCAGCTGACGAGCTTTGAGGGTTGCCAGATGACTTGCAGGATCTCTTCTGCTGCTAAAAATTTGAGCCAGTGATGGGGAATCCAGGGTTTTTGCTGCAACTAATTAAATTGCTAATTAGAGGACTGATTGGCTGAAGAGTCATCACACCTGGGTTTGAACTGCTGACCTAAAAGTTATCCCAAAAACCTGCATACACACCAGTCCTTTGTGGCAGACCTGGCTTAATCATAAGGAAAATAAACAGAAAGGGAAATTTCAAAATTGCAATAATAGTAGATTTATAGGGGTGTTTTAGTGTGAAAGTGAACAGGTCCAAGTTTTCATATTCTTGTTTATTGAAGTGCTCTGAATTCCTCCCACAGCTGACAGACATGGGGTATGTGTGACCTTGTACATCTGACGTTTATGAGTTTTCAAAATTATGCAATGTTTTATTTCTCAGATCTGTTTTCTCAGTCAGGATAAAAATAAATCCAATCTGCCTTTCTTACATTATGAAGTCTGCCATTCGGGATGAGTTTTCAAAATCTTGTATTATTATTCTGCATTAAAAATGTGAGACACTAGGTCATCTGTGCAGGTCACCTGATTCCCTTGAGTTTGCATATTTTAGTCCTCATTCAGCACTAATTTTGCCATTCAGCAATGGACATTTCATAATGCAAACAGCTACAATATGAAATATATGCCTTTACATTCCTGAAAGAAACTTCAGTTTTGACCAACACTGACTTGCCAAAAATAACCCTTATCCAAATTGTCATTGTTTACACCTTTGCCATATTGATGCCTAGGGTTGTAACCTTAATTTTGAAGTTTTGTCTCTTTTCTGTGAGTGTTAATTCTAGTTTCATTTTATTGTTACCCTGTGTTTGACTCTTGTTTGTACAGTCATGTGTTGCTTAACAGGGATACATTCTATAAAATGCACCATTAAGTGATTTTGTCATTGTCAAACATTATAGAGCATACATACATACTATGCATGACACGGCATATTGTTTTACAGTAAAGTTTTTTATAAGTAGAAAAAGTACACTCTAAAATAAAAAGTACAGTATAGTAAATACATAAACCAGTAACATAATTGTTTATTATCGTTGTACTGTCGTCGTATGTACTGTACATAATTCTATGCACTATACATTTATATGACTGGCAGCACAGTAGGTTTGTTTACACCAGCATCCCCACAAACATGTGAGCAATGCATTTTGCTATGTCGTTACGACACCTTTCAGCTCCTTTATCCTCTCATGGCACCGCCGTCACTTATGCGATCCGTCATTGACCAAAGGGTTCTAACGCTGCTCATGACTGTACTTCCTGTTTACTATTTTGGATCTCCATTGAAACCCTGCTAGAGATGACCTACACCCCCTCAATTTCTGAGTATTGCATTGTGATTTGGACTTCATAAATAAACTCTGGAGCAGGATGGACACCCATGGGACACTTCAGTTATTTTGATCATCAGACCCCCCTAACAAAAACACAACATCTCCCTGGCTGCACCCGCTGCCCCTGCTGACCCCCCAGTCAGCCAGTGAGACTTAAATGAATAACTGAATGTTCTAAATATTTTTGTTTCTTTGTTTCTTTGCTTTTTAAATCTGTTTTCTGTTCCTGCTACAATCCAAGAGCAAGGCATGTAACAGTCAGAAAGACTCCCAGGGTAACATCTAAAGCTAATGTGAGTGTTCATGAGCCCACCATCAGGAGAACATCTGAACAGCCCGGCTAACGTTAGCTGAACACCTGTAATAGAAATTTCCAGCTGGAGACTTGGTTCATACATGAAGAGAATATTTTTATTCTACTCAGACTACGAAACTACAGAAAATCAGTGCTGCATTCAACCTCCCCTTTAGTTCTTGAGTAGGGCACACATGCACACAAAGAAGAGAGGCAGTGAACACAGGGCACTTATAGGGCTGTCATTAAGTGTAGGATTATTGCATAATTCAGAGACTTTTACAGATTAAACATTCTATGCACTTGGGTGTACTTAGACTAAGTGGTATGGCACTTGGGCCTAATTAAGCCAAGGTGATACCCCCCTGACCCACCAACCATGTCTGGGGAGGAAATAGAGGAAAACTAGTCTGGAAGTGGTGTGGACACTTCATGTTATGGTCACAGCAGCAAGGACAGAAAGGACAGGGAGTACCAAGAAGGCAATATCACCATGAAAGTGTCAGGGTCGGTGCCTGTCCTTCCCCCTTTTGGCCAGCTGGTCGTTGGCCATCCTGACCCCCCCTGTGTTCCTTAC
>JAODKN010000039.1:4078335-4089738 GCA_026774425.1 Petrocephalus zakoni | reverse complement strand
GGGTCGTCATCACCCATCATTTTTTTTGATGAAAAGGAGTCTGAGTTTGTCAAATAGTGACAGAAACAGGAATTTAACTTCCACAGATATATTGCACTCTGAAGGCAGGCATCTGCTCCATAATCCTGCCTACTGGATGCAACTCAAAGGACTGGGCACTTAGCATCAGGAATAATGTGCATAATCTTATTTATGTTCCGTCAGGTGCATCAGCAACTGAAGCACACCTGTAGATGGGCGTTCAGCTCCTATTGCCCCCCCCCCTAAACTGCTAGAAAGCAGACAAAAAGAAGACGGCAGGGAGCAGAGGAATCAAAACCGAGGGGAGGAAAAATCGATGATTTCATCTAGATTTGTTCGTGATGACAGATGAAAAGGTGGAAAAATGGAAGCATAAAAGAAAGTAGGCGTGTGAGCAGGGTGGCGGGGGGCTTTACTCACCGTTTATGCAGCAGCAGGACACCACCGACCACAAGGAGCATGGCTCCTCCTCCAACGATGGCTCCCAGGACCACTGGTGTGTTACTGGAGACCTGGGCCTCCACTATAATAAAGAAACAGCCAAGTCAAACAAGACTGAGACACAAGGTCACAGTGATAAATATGAATGCTGCACAACTACACAGTGACGTAACGAGCACAGTCTCGTACACTGACCTAGAGGCGTCGTTTCAAATTCATGCTCCACGCTGTTACCACTTGGGGTGCCGTCTGGGTTCAAAACCGTGACTCGGAACACGTAGACAGTTCCAGGTGCCAGCTCGCTGATCTGAACCGAGTTCTTTTCCAGAACCAGCACCGTGTAGGTGGTGATATCACTTGCAGTGCCATCATCCTGACGCAAGAAAGATGGACAAGGTAATTAGTACCTAATCAAAGCAGATCTGTGGTCACATTCGCCTCCCTGGGGCCACGCTCACCTTTTTGCGATACATCAGCTCATAGCGAGGGCCTCTTCCTGACCTCTGAGAGAGAACCCAGGACAGACTCAGGCTGCTGCTGCTCCGCTTGTCCAGGCGGATCAGGGTCACTGCAGGGGGCTCTAGGGACCAAATACTCATTAATGCATTGAGGCTACACAGCTGATTAATGGATTTTGCTGCACTATTCTTAGTAAAAGAAACTGTTAAGATGAGGGACTCTAACCTCTGTGGTGCAGAGCTGTGGTGACGGAGGTGGTGGCCCTCTGGCTGCTGTACTGGGACACGCCGGTGCGCGCCTCCACCGTGAAGGTATAGTTAAGCTGGGCTTCCAGGCCGCTCACAGTCACATAGGGCTCCCGGAAGGTGGTCTGATGGGGCTCGAAGCGGAGCTCCTCCCCGCAGGGCTGGCAGGCCGCCACCTCGCACTGCTCACACGTCACACTGTAAGCCACGTCGTCGCGGCCGCCCGTGTCTGCCGGCGCTAGCCACGACAGCCGCAGCTTTCCGGCCCTCACTGTGGCAAGCAGGTTTCGGGGGGCAGATGGCAGGCCTGTGGAAGAGGGCGAGGAGGAGTGAGAGAGATGCAGCTGGCCGCACTCCTCCTTCCTCTGGAGCCATATGCTTCCCCCAGCCTCCCCGTGTTTTGTTCTTTTCTTGATTCCCCTGTCTCGTCATCGCACTATTACTCTGAGCAGCTTTGAAATGGGGACCTGATACTCTCTCTCCCCTTTAGACCACTGTTTCTCATCTAGTCCTCCTGGATCCCAAGATGGTCCACATTTTTGCTCCCTCCCTGCCAGACAGACCACATTTTTGCACCCTACCAGCTGCTGGGAGGGATAAAAAATGTGGATGCCTAAGGGTCCCCGAGGACAAGTTTGAGAAACCATGGTGTACCAGGTGTACTGGTGCACACACAGTTAGGAGCTGGGAGGGAGCAAAAACACCGTCGACAGTCCACGAGGACCGGTTTGAGAAATATTTGCTTTACACCTTCAGATACCACCAAAAAGTTTCTGGTGCTTCACGGCAACACAGTACCATGTAGGCATCGGAAAGCATGCACCACTATCATGAGTGTAACATCATCAAGAAGATGTATGACAATGAAACATCTGAAGTGTTTGGTGTTTACCGGAGCAGTCCTCAGAGGTGGGGTCCTTGGGGGCCCGGTAGAAGCCCTCGCGGCAGGGGCAGGTCTGGGAGCCTGCAGATGAGCGTTGGGTGTTCTCCGGACAAAGAGCACACTTCTCCGAGGACAGAGAGGCCCTAAAGTAGCCGGCCCGGCAGGCTACAGTGGAAAACACAATGATGCAACTCGTGAGGAACCTCACAGAGAAGACGCGTGTCCATACTCCTTTTCACATCTATTTGCCGTCCTTTATAATGCCCAAGCCTTCAAATTACACATTAACCATGCTATTCCTGTAAACAGAACACACATACACACTCATTTGTGGTTGCAGCCATTTTTTTCACCATAGGCTGTATGCAAAGGGTTATTATGGTATTATCTATGGTTTCAGAACTGCAAAACCACACACAGGCAGAATGTGCTGCAGAACAATCCGGCTGTTTTGTGCAAACCATACCAGTTACCCAGCATTCCTGAGGAAGAGGGCCGCCAGAAATACATTGCAGGGACAGAGCAAAGAGTGGCCAGGAAACTCTCCACGTGAACGAGAAACACTATCTGGGCGTCACCAGCGTCAGCGACACGCTTTGCTGTAGCCCCATCAGTGTTATCTGCATACTGTAGGCTATTTTCCCATGTCCCGGCCTGACAATGATACCATCAGCTATGCGAATAGCTCTCGGCAAACTGCTGGAGCGAGTTGGGCGCCGTGGTAAGTTGAGCGGCAGCACGAGGAGGCGAGACATATACAATCCACATGAAAAGGAGGCTATCACAATGCTGCCAAGTGACGACACTTGGCAGGTGAAGCTAATAAAAGAGGAGCATAATCCGTCTCCCTGAAGGGCTCCCTCTCGCTGCTTCTCATCTTCCCCTCTCCCTCTATCGCTTTCCAGTCATCTGTTGTTCCCTTCTTCTGCATAACCCGTAAGCTGCCACTCACTGCATGCTTTGTCCTGCTGATTCCCTTCATCGCTCTCCCTTATAATCAAACCTTCTAGCCAATAACAGTGCAAGTGCTTTATTATTCCAGTATGCAACAAACCACACACACACACACACACACACACAGGCAATGTGCACCCTTGTACTCACACATCTTAAAGGAAAAGTCTGAAAAGTCTGCTTTGATCTTCTAACCTTCCCCTGATTCCTTTAAAGACTTCCCATCAGCAGTAATGAAATCGCAAAGGACGATGCTCAAAGGAGATACGAGGGCACAATCGCCATTTACTAACTTCCTTCAAAGCTACTATATGAATCACGCTAGATGCGAAGTGAAAGTTTATCTGTAAAAGTCTCCAGTGGGCAGCATCAAGTAAGATCCCTGACCGAATGGCACAGGAGGAGTTCGAGGGATTCTGTCTGAAATGTTCAGTTCTGAGATTAACTCCATGTTCTCCTTAAGTATAACACCACACCTCATTTTCCCCTGGACCACTAACTTCTCCACCCTACAACATCCTTATCTTTCCTGGCTGCTGCATCCTAAACCACTCTCTCATCTCACACCAGCTGGTCCAGCTATGGAGAAAGGCAAGAAAGGAATGACAGGAGGAGAAAGTGGGCTTCCATGGAGAGGGAAAAAGCAGGGTGAGAAAAATAATTCCCCCATTCACTGGGAGAGTGAACAGCTGCCCCCGGGAGCGTGGTTCAGTCTTCAGTTTGACCCCCACCCCCCCCACCCCCCCCGTTAAGTCGCCACTTGCCTGCCCTCTCCCTGTCCCTGGCATTCTTAGGGAACAGCAGGCAGGACAGTGCTGCCTCATTCACTTGCGGCATGTCGCACGCATACGTCATCTGGCTGCACGCATACCCAGCTATACCCATGGGCACGGGAAAAAGTGGCACATCCCGACACACCTAGCCTCAGTACATGTGGCGCGGCCGGACCAGCACACCTGCTGCAACGTCATACGGCGATCGCTCTGCAAAAGCCTGCTCTCGTGTCATACCGCCAAGCATGCTCAGCATGCAGAAAATGTGTATTGTTTACACGTATAAGGCCGCATGTGCTGATCCTGCAGTGTGAAGCATGGTGTCGCAGTAATTAGCATGCTTGGAGGTTGCACAGATCTTAATTTTTGTCATTACTATTATGGATTCATAAATTCACAAAATTCCAACCATGACTTCAAGTAGCCAGCCCCACATCATTACATACCTAATGGCTTACAGGCCACACAAACTCAGGCTGATACAAGTGATAAATCTCATGTCTGCATGTTAATAATGAAGAGCAAAATTAGCCAACACTGAGCCTTTTTTAAATCAGAAAATACAAGCAATGCTGCAGTACTGGTGATATTTCACTGGCCGGATGGCATAAACAAAAACGTCACCATTATTAACGTTACGAAAAACTGTGAAAAGACAAAACAGAGGAGTAGCTGTGACATTAGGGCTGAACGATTTATCGATTTTAAACAATGCGATTAGCAAATCGCAAAGGCTGCGATTTAGAATATGCATTATTCAACAAGTCTGACCCAGGGTTTAAAACTGTCGTGAGCATAGTTTTGCAAATTCATTCCATCCTCCTTGTGTGACAGTCAGTCTCACCAATCAGAAGTGCTGTGCTCCTTGCGAGCCAGTCATGCTCACCAATCATAAGTGGCCCAAAGTGACTGCGTATACGCCCACAAACAGACACGTGAACCACGAGGAAAACGTTACATTCACAGTGCAGAAAAAGATCAGTTCAGCTACTGAGCCGTAAGTGAATTACCTACCTATTTAGTGGTCAGAGATTGTTCACAGAAAGGTCCTATTATTAGGGTTCCAAGCAGCGTTAGCCACAAGATCCCTAATGATTTTATTACTGGAATTAATAAATTGGAATACTTTATTTAACTTAAAAAATGTATTTAACTCATGTGTACATGGGACTTTATTATGGGTAAAAAGCGCCGTTTGCACTTAAAATGTAAAAATACGATCACTTTTTTTAGAGAATTGTTCTGTGGTTTATTAGATGTATGTTCTATATCATTTTTGTTAGAATAAATACATTTTCGACTGAACTGATAGATTTCCATTCTTACCTATGGAGTAATGTATAGCGCAGTTCAGATTTCAGTGTATGATTGTGCTCAATTATAGTTTTTTATACACATATAGAGAATACTGAGTTAGAAAAAAATCGCAAATGAAATCACAATCGCGATATCTGTCAGATAAATCGCAATTCGATATTTTCTTAAAACGTTCAGCGCTGTGTGACAGCATTTCGTATAAGGCAAGTGAGGGAGAACTTAGAATAAAGTTTGAAAATGATACAAAGACAAAGTTCATTATAAAGACATGAAATGTGTGTGAAAAATGTATTAGGCTGAGTGTAATACTCGCCCTTTGCCTTTTTCTGATCTCCCAGGGGCCACTTGTCGTCCAACTGCCTTCTAATTTAGCACTGAGCAGTTGGTCGGGAAGAGGAAAGAGCAAAATCTGTTTATTTACCATGTAAGCAAAACTGCATGGGTGGGGGGGGGGCACTTCTGTGCTGCTACCCCTGCAAAAGAAGAGGTGCTTGTTGCTAGGAAGAGAATAGGATGGATAAATGAATGAATGGATGAATAGATGAATAGCTGAAAAGATGAGAGCTAAATAAAGAGACAGAGGAATCCACACCAATTGTTTTGTGGCTGAAGAAGGGTGTTCAGTGTAACAAGAGGCCAGAAAAGTGAATTATTTACTTAAGGGCTTCCCACAAGGGCGGCACAGGACCGAGCTGTCCCCCGTCCCCTGTCCACTGGGAAAGGGGTGCTGGGGGCCAAATAAAACAAACAGAGCACTGGAGCAAGTCAGACAAGCAGAGATCAGAGGGCTGGTGGGATTACAGTCCCTGGTGGCTGGCTTTATGGGTAGAGGAAGTTAACCTCAAAATACTTATATGCAAATACTCAGAAAGAGAGATGGCTATCAATATCGGCAGCTCCTTAATTCGTATGAGTACCTAACTCGAGGGCACTCAACAGCAGAATGCTTCTTCAGATCTGAATCTTTGAATTTGAAGTCCTGAGTCTAGTTTTCTGAGGACAATGTCGCCACTTAATGCTTGAGTGTTAGTGTCCTGTTTATTGGTCTAGTGCCAGTCTAGGGAGACAATGAAAAGTCACATTTTTTGGCCGAGGGGAAGCTGGGACCGCAGCTGCAACAGGAAAGGGAATTTCTGTTCGAGGGGGTTGGGGGGTGGCTGTGTGCAGGACTTCAGTCGAGGGGATTATCAGAGCAGAACAACAGCTGTTAGAGAAACACACCTTTAATGTGGGCTTCCGCTCTGCATGTGGTCGTTAACATGCACAAAAATCCCTGTAATCCCCAGCAGGCCAGGGACAGAGCGTTAGCTTAGCCTGGGCTAGTCTGAACTGAGCGGAATCTCTTTCCCATTGCAGGGTCGTAATGACTAGGAATCTGACCTCCAACCTGTCGTTAGTGTGAGTCAGCACACCCTGCCCTCTGTGTGGTTTCCCGGTGAGATGAATCAGGAAACCAACCCAAGAATGCTGTCCCTCCCCCCCAAGAAAGTAAATCAAAATGATTCATTCCCACCATGTCCTTTAATATGCCCCTGCTTGCCTGACTCCCAAAGTCAGACCACACTAGCAGTCTGATACAACAGCAGATAACACATTCATCAACTGTCGTAACCTGCCCAGTAGATTTAGGTCATTAACTTGAATGATATCTGATTGTCACTTTTGCATACCTGAAGTTTACCAACAGGTTTAAGCGATAATGAATGCATGTCAACAAACAGGCCAATAGTGTGTCAGAAACTTTTATGAGTGCTAGATACCTCAGTAAGTACAACGGAAATGTTGAACGATGAATAGAAGCTTGGCATGTCTCTGTCTAGTGGGCCCTAAGGCCTCCTCTGGGAGGAGGAATATTTAGCTAAACTGAAGGAGATAGCAATACACAGAAACTAACTGAACAAAATCGCAGAGTAAAAAACAGATACGCTGAACTCTTTCAGAGAGAAAGAGGGGAATCATTATTAAATTAGCTATTAATCTTTATGAGAAGCACAAAAGTGAAAGAAACGACCCAGTGCAGGTGCAGAGACTCGCATTACTGATTAACCAGTCGTGCTGTAATTACATCATCATCCCATAAATTTTTGCTTCAGCTATTGCAAGCCAAATCCGTGAATAATCGGGCTCCAACATTTCTGATATATGAACAAACAAACAAAATAACTCAAAGTCGTTTCGCCGATAGTGTTACAAGAGAAATAATAATATTGCTATGCAGGCTGATGCAAGAACATAGCTCACAGCTCTCTGGCCTGATCTTTAATGCACAAAATAAAGAGAGCCTATCTATAACATACACAGGGGACAAAGAACAGGTGGTACACGGCATGAACAATTACGCTATCGCTGAACTCCCACTCGAGACGTGGCCCCTCAATGTAGATTTCCTCAGGCACAGGAAATCCGATAGTTCCTTATACATCTATACATAGAGTACTGGGGTGGAAAGAAAGTAACGGGAACACCACATGAGAAGCGACGTTAACTTTGAAGTAAGTGCGTGGTAATTAGAAAAACAGCCAGACCAAAAAGGTGAGTCACCCTGAGCTGAAGGCCAATTAGCTAGATGTGTCAACGACAAACGAGATCTGACACTTTGATATGTGAGCTTTCAGAGCAATATGAACTGATTAACAGTTTCAGAAAGTCATACAGTCGGTGCCAAGATTTACAGATGCGTCAGACCCAAAAACTGAAAAATAATGTCTCTGAAATAACAGCTGATTTATGGAACTCAATGGGTCAGGTGAAAGCATAGTTATATAACAATCATGGACTATGGGGGTATTAAACAGGACTAGCTGCAGCCTATGGTGCAAACACTGTTCCACCAAGATGTTCTCATATTCCCACATGATACTGTACCCATATACACCACTAAGACATTCAGCAATGCACAGCAGGGTGACATGAAACACCTTCCATGGCCTCCTCAGTCACCATATTTAAACTTCATTAGGGGAATTCACAAAAGCTGAACGGAAAGCAGACAACCACCTCCCTCCTTAAAAACATTCAGGCTTTTATCCTTGAAGGACATTCTAATATTCCACTAGACACGAAGCTGCTGTGAAGCTTAATGGCTATAATCTTCACATAGTTGATGATACTAATATATTGTCAGCATACATGTAATGTGTTTTTTCCACAATACTGAAAAATGTAATAGTCACACATAAGAATAATCTATAGTCGTAAAATATGCCTAAAACAAGTATTTAATCGTAAAATCTTAATTGCCTTGTTGACTTGATGTGAAGTTGACTTTGCATAAACTCTCCTGCTCCGCGACAGAAAATGACCCGGGATGTGTTGGACTGCAGCAAAATCTCTTTCAGCCTGTTGACACCCCTTCCAGGTATGGAATGTATCAGGGCCCATCAGCCCAGGAGCCCACTCCCATCAGCATCAACTCCGAAACGCGGACGGGCCTGTCAGTCCTCAGTTATGCCTTCTGTCTCACTCAATTTGTCAACTCCATTTGATATGCTCTTCTGCAGGGGTTATAATCATTAATTATCTTAGCTATTCTCTAAGGAAAGATGCTTATTTACCAGCACAATTCAAATTCATTGGTACAGAGCCAAAATATTATATTCCAGATTGTGCAAAAACAGGATGTCTCAGCTTTGGAGGGCCAAGACATCTAACGGAAAAGACGCCAACCATAACACCTTTTCACATTTGATACAATACGGCGAAGCAGGCAAGTAAAATTTTAATATGCAATAATTTGCTTCAGATAGAAGACTGGCGGGCTAGTGTGTTATTTAAGGGGAACCCGAAAGCAACGTTTCAGTAACATAAACGGCCATTGCTTTATTTAATGTTCCTGGTCCCTTTATTTACTGAAGATCAAATTAGGCTAGGACCATGAACATTGGGCTAGGTTAAAGCATCATACCAGGTAACACTCAATGAATCCCACATCTCTTATACATGGGCTTGGGAGTTATGACAGTATTACTGTTGCCACTTGAGTACTCAGTATAAGACCTATACATACTTCAAATATACATTTCAAGTCCACACTTGGCCATTCCATTGCTTGTTTTTAATATTTATAATGGGGGGGGGGGGCTGTCAAGATCTTCAGCAAATCATCTGAAAACACGCATATAGGACCAAATTACAGAATGTGGATTTTTAGTTATTTTTGTCATTTGGGTTTTTAGCAGAATGGACACGTTTCTAAATAAAAACAATATCATGGATTGCATGGTTTAAAAAAGGCCTATAGTGATTTTTGAATTTCAGCCCACCTGACATAGCTATACACTTTAATTATAATCTGCCTTTACTCTGGAATTTGGGCGTAGTCCTTTACACCAACAAGTATGCCATCCAGGGCTTCTTTGAGTGCATCCAGGACTAATGTGTCTGCCAAAGTGTCAGGTGTTATTTGCCAGGAAGCCAGGAACACTGAGTCACCCGCAGCCTATTTCCTTCTGAGTGTTTGTTTAACTGTATCACTGCTCTGTCTCCCCCCATGGAGGCATGCAATGGTCCTCCCATTGGCCAGCCCACGCCCTGGCAGCGGATTCTTCCAGCCTGCAGTAATGAGGAAGGTTCCTGTGTGGATCCGTTATGAATGCACTGGATTACTGGACAGACCGTCTGCTGCTTTCCCTTCCGTTCTGATTCCATTCATGAACTCGTAGGTCCTAATCATTTATTCACCGCACCTCTGCTTTCTAACTCCCTCAGTTAGAAGATCTATGGAGTGGAAGGTGCTTCGCAAAGGGATATAATAAATAAGGATAAACTGCCCATTAAAAAAGGACCTCATTTATCGGAATTGTGGATAGATGCGTCTTGTGCATTCATATATATGCATGCATTTCAACATACATCTTAATGTGTGCACAGATTGACACGTGTGTCTGCGCATGTGCGCGTGTGTGTGCGCGTGTGTGTGCCGTGCAGATGTACGCATATGCACGTCTCTATGGACACCCATTCACCTCCGTGCTAAGTGTTAGAGTATACCTGAAACTATCCACATCACTAAGGCTCAAATACCTATATCCAAAAGCTCTTACAGCCTGCCACATCCATCTGCTATTAACATAACCACAAGCATCAGGAAAGGGTGAACAAAACAGCAAATCGGAACTGGAGGGAAGTATGAATCCACATAACCAGGGGCTGAGAAGCTTCAAGGAAATCCACCAGTGCTCGGAAATGACCCTGTTTTCCTCTTCCTATTAATTATTAGTGCCTCAATGAGGAGAGAAGACAAATGGAGAGCATGGAAGGGGGGACAGGAGGCAGCACCCAGGTCTTACCTCGGCAGGAGCCGTTGACGGCCTCGTAGCCAGGCTTGCATCGACACTCGGCCACCTGGACCACCCACTCTCCATTCAGCGTGCAGTAAATGCGGGGGGTCTCCTGGCTGATGGCATTGGCCACGCAGGTGCCTGTCACTTCCCTCAGGGCCCCCCCGTCAGCCTCCGCCACTGTGTCCGGGAAGGAGGCCAGACCCAAGACGGCGGCGGGGCAGATCTTGTAATAGATTCTAACGGAGAGGAGGGCCACGCAGCTGCCGAGGTCCTGGAAGGCCAGGTAGAAGCCCTGGCGCGACAGCGAATCCACCACCTTCGTCTCGGTGTTGACTTTGAGTTCGCCGCGGGTGGAGATCTCGTCGGGGGCCACGGTGGCCACCTTCCGGAACTGGGCCTTGCGGAAGCTGGTCCCCACGTCCGCGTCTGCCTCCGCCGCATACATGTTGAACGTCTCCTTGCAGGTGAGTGAAGCCCCATCGAAGGAGTTGCAGTCTCGCACCACGAAGCGCAGCTCCACGAAGACGCGCGTGGCGGGCGGCCGGCGCTGGATGAAGGTGGTTCTCAGCCAGTTGTCCTGCTCGCCCTCCACCACATTGCACACGGAATATGTGTAGAACAAGGTGCCGTTTACCACAGTCTGGAGGACCTCCCACTGCCAATATAACAGATACAAATAGTTCAGTAACACTGCCAGTTTTCCACCCAGGACCATAGTATTACATAATGAGTAGAACTAATTACTCAACTGAAACAGGAAAGACTCTAAAATTGCACATCTTCTTAGGACTTTTATGAGGTTATTAAAAATGCAGCAAACGGTGAAAGCAAAGCTATATGCAATTAGGCTGAAAGAATTGTTGACACAAAAGCCTTTCTAGTTAAAAAAAAAATCAAATGGGGAGTTAATCAAAAGGGGCTTTTTCATTTTAAGTCCATTTGTAACTAGAGTGTGGTTGTAAGTGTAATCTTGTAAATCACAGACAATCCGTCTGCCACAAATAAGGAGTGGAGAATCCCCACTAATG
>JAODKN010000039.1:4059579-4072933 GCA_026774425.1 Petrocephalus zakoni | reverse complement strand
CCCACAGCCCTGTTCACAAAAAGTACCTCACACCAGGAGCCTTCAGGATCCCCACAGCCCTGTTGACACAAAGCAACCTCAAGCCAGGGGTTGAATAGTGAAAGACGTAAATCAGTGCGTTAACAATGCATATGGCTACTGTTCTAAATCACAGCTGTTTAACCCTCATTCTCATAGCACAGGTTTTCTTCGGAGCTATAGTTCTTGTTCTCACAAGTTCACTTGTTTACTATTTTTATATTCATAAAATATACTTTTGTTATAATCTATTGCTAACTTTCCTTTAACAAAGCATATGCCCAATGTGTTCTGTCCATCGTTCAAAAATGTGTCTGGTGTAGGATCGCACAGTTAGAGTTAGACCCTATCTCTGGACACACAGGGCAGAATGCAGGGGACAACCTAGATGGGATGCCTGTCCAGTGCAGGACACGCACACAAGCACAAAATATGGGAAAGTGAGAGATGACAGTTAATACTGAAATGCATGTATTTGGACTGTGAGTCCTGGGCAACACAGTATTGAAGATCCAGGCCCTGCGACCTTCAGGGAAAACTTGGGGCTGGTGGCAGGATTGGAACTCCAGCCACTGAAAGAACTTGACATTGTTCAACTCCATCTGAACAGTGTGGTGGGAGGTATCACCCACTGTGTGGCTGCACCCATCCCTGAGCTGGTATGTCGTGTGGTGGTGTGTGGCAGCGTGCTGTGTCAGTGCATGCCCCCTTACCCCTACCTATGTGTGCATTGTACCATCAAATACTTGCATGCTTCCTGAACACCATAGTGCAAAATATATACATAATGCCAGTACATCAGTAAGTAAACCAGTAATTAGCAATTAATTAGAAATAACAGAAAATAAGACCATACAAATACAGCAGGGGATGGCATGCAGATTGCTTTGGCTAAGGAATATAACTATCTCTGGGTAACAATCATTTCAGAATCTTGCTGCCTGAGTGCTTAAGTATATGGTCTGTCAGAACTGATGCAATCTGTGTTTCTAACATAGCATGTTAGATATAAATTCTGGACTACTGAAAATTATTTGTTAGTGATACTGCAACTACATTTACATTTAATTTTTTTATCTGACACTTTTAAGCAAAGTTAAATATACTGTATACATTTTTTTCTGTGAAAGTAAACTGTCACCTGAGAATCTGGTGCCCTAAGGGCTTGGCTTAAGGCCCAGTGGTGAAATAACTCGGCTGACCCTGGGATTCGAACCAATGTCGTTCCAATCACAGGCACAGCCTTTCAGGGTTTAAATGTAGGTGGGGCCCAGTGGCACCAGGCTCCACCTTCTTATGGCCAAACCACACCATGCCGGAGCCCAGCTCCACCTCCTTCTGTCCAAACCACACCTTGCCGGAGCCCAGCTCCACCTCCTTCTGTCCAAACCACACCTTGCCAGAGCCCAGCTCCACCTCCTTATGTCCAAACCGCACCATGCCAGAGCCCAGCTCCACCTCCTTATGTCCAAACCGCACCTTACTAAAGCCCAGTTCCACCTTCTTATGTATGGCAACGTGCTGTATCAGTGCATGCCCCCTTAGTCCTACCCCTACCTCAATATGTCCAAACCACACCTTGCCAAAGCCCAGCTCCACATCCTTCAACGTTAACCTGTTTCCTAAATGTCCCAAAGTTTCAAAGTGAACAGTTTAATAAAAGGTCAGTTCTGCACAAAAAATCATGCTTTTTCATCAGATTTAATATTAATTTTCATTAGTCGCTCTGATTTCTCGAGGGGATAACATATTTTTACATGACGCCTTGATTTCAATCCCGTCTTTTTGCATTTTTATCTGTTTCACTTAACACATTCTGGACCCCCCATCGCCCCCCGCTAGCTCTGTACCTGACAGGATTCCCCCCTTTCTAATTTGGATTTAACCCCTGCAGTCTCCTAACCTGATGAGTCTGAGACTGGTCCACACCTTCTCCGGTCTTCATCACTCTCTGCTGACAGACACCAGTGGTATGCATCTGCAAAAAGTGTTTAGCATTTCTGATGCCATTTAGATCTCCTTCAAAGGCTGGAAGCAGAAAATGCACTGAAGGGTGATCCTGATGAATATTGAGTAACCAAGCAAGGTTGTCAGTGACTTGGAGAACATGGAAATGAGGAGAATGATGGAATCTCACACACACAGAGCAGAGGCAGGACTTAAAGGATGAACTGTCATATCATCCTTGATAAAAAGGTCATATTCAGACCAGAAAAGGAAAAGAGAAGCGGAAAAAAAAGTACTTTACATGTAACCCTTTTACTGCTTTTCAGGAGAAGTTCCACATTTATAATTTTGATAACTTTGGGAAATGTCTGCAAGGCACTTTGTGAGAGACTGAACACAATTGGTAAAATGTACTTCAACCATCCATTCAGTCAATTTTAAGCTATCATTTTAAAAAATTGATAGGTTTGGCGGCTTTGGAATGAAATGTGCTTGATTGATGAACGCAGGAGACAGGACCAGGCAATGAATGACTGGGAGACTGAAACGAGTTAATGGGATCCAGGAAATAGGAAGCAGGAATCAGGAAATAGCAGGAGACAGGACTTCAACAACCTATAGAACTCCAAGACTAAAATGTGGGAGATAAATCTCCAACACCAAAGTGGAACCAGAAGTCCCACCTAAACAGGTTACAGTCACCAGTTTCATCTTGACCAGAAATCCGTCAATAAGGCCATAGCAAAGCCATACCAAAGCTCTATATATATATATATAAACTTTTTATAAACTGCTTTTTTTATTTTGAAATGTGCATTTATTATATGACCATGACACAGGACGCATTTTCAAAAACCAAACACATCTTAAAAGATAATACCTTGCCTGATAAAAAATAAAATTAAAAATTTGCGAAAAAGCGTCAGTGAGATTGGATGGCGGACAGATCATCATAGTCGACTGGGAGGGGGCTAGGAACTGCGGACAGGGTCCGTATGGGTGGAGGAGGCAGGGGTTCGACGAAAACACATAATGAAAATGAATGACTCAGTGCAGGCAAAATGAATGCCCCGTCCAGTGATACTCTGACTTTGGACTTTTGGGTAAGAAAATGAAAAAACAGCCTTGGATGTGGGAGTCATGGTCAGAAAGACTCCACAAGCAGCGGACACAGGTGAGAGTCAACACAACCTCTGCACAGAGAACAGCGGGCCCATTGTTACTCTGTGGTACTCACCCCCACAACTGGTATGTGTCCCCAGGAGCAGAGCCTGAGCATGTATGCTACACTACTCTCAGGCTCAGCCCTTTATATCTGTGCTGGGTACGATACGGCGGTATTTTTAGCTGCTGGTATACAGAAAGCAGTGTCGCAGAAAATATAGCACACCTGGGTGTGTGTTTGCGGATGATGTGTCTATTTAACGCCCCCACTCCAGATTTGGGTGAATAGATGAAAATGCACAAGTTCTTACGCTCCGCAGATTTTTTGTTATCCTTCTTTTTTTTCTTTTGTCAAGTTTCACTATTTGTGACCAAGTCATGATCGCAAAGGATAAAAACATTTTCAGGACTGACAGCAGGGGAGTGGGGGTGAGGTTGGGAAAATGACAGGGGGTGTGTGGTGGTCCTCAGAAAATGCCCCGCAGCGACTCGCATACCTAAGACAGGCCAGGGACGACGCTGGGCTCTTGTTGCTCCTGACAGATAGCAGAGCGGCAGGCTTCCTGAAGCTGACCCCTGGGCTTCCCCTGCGGCTTCCGCCCCCCCCGCCTCCTCTTCCCCTCTTTTTCAGGGCCAGGCTCACTCTGTTCCTTCTGTTGTTCACTGGATGGGCCATGAAAAGGGGTTTCAAAGGACTAGGAACAATTAAAGCGATAAAGACAATGCATGCATGCATGTGCACACACAGGCAAATGCAAACAGGCGCCCACACACACATGTAGACATGTGCACATGCACAGATACACACACACAGCTAAAGCTAAAACACTGGCTTTTCTTTGAATGTGTATTTTTTTGGCGTAAGTCAAATGTGCCTGTGTATGCCTCTGTGCATGTGTGTTTATGTCCCCACAACGTTGTGTTTTAACGTTGTGGGGACCATTTTTTCAGTAAGTGTAGCATATATGTATATTAATCAGTCATTAATTAGGCAAAATCTAAAAATGGCCTGTTTCCCTCCCTGTCTCCTTGCACCAATTGGCCATGCACCGCCCTTCCTGGGTGATGTCACAGGAAGCCTGCAGTGGGGAGACCTTGGTGGCATGTCTGGTATTTGGGGCTCCACCCCATGCACCGCTGACCTCATGTCCTGCCTGGGGAAGCTATTGTGTCAGGGATGCTATGAGTGTGACTAGAGGTTTTGTGCCAGAGACATCATGGAAGCATGGGAAACACACACATACACACATGGCCATAGGTGGAAATTAGCGGGAGAACATTTTAAACTGGATTTAAGGAAGCACTTCTTTACGCAGCAGGTAGTTAGAGTATGGAATAGTCTTCCTGATAACATAGTGCAAGCTAAATCCTTAGGTTAAGATTTTAACAACTCTGAGCTATTAGTTAAGTTCTCCCCAAGCGAGCTTGATGGGCCAAATGGCCTCCTCTCGTTTGTATAGTTCTTATGTATCACGGTGCTTTCTGGGCTGAAAACAAACTCCAGCCTTACACTGTGTTAGAGGTGTGCTTCTGTTTTGACTGACCTATATCAAAAATTGTATGACCTTTCAACACATAGTGCAGTAGGGGTTTTTTTTTAGGTATATGAGAGGTTTAAACTATTGTGGAAATATGGATGGGGGAGGATGAAGAAAATCTGACCAAATGAAATAAGGCAGGTGAATGAAAATAATAGAGGTATCCCTTGGATAATAGAAACACATTACTAATCCCCGAGGGGGAATTCTCAGTTCACTCTCTATGACACACATATAAGTGACAGCAAGCCTGGCAGTGAAGGGCAGCCACGCCCTTGGAGCTGGGGGTTAAGGGCCTTGCTTCAGGGGCCACAAACATTCCTCTGAGGCCAGGCTTGAAGTGGCTACCTTTCGAGCACAGGCACAGAGGCTTAGTCTGCTGAGCCATACAAACAGTAAACAAATAAATAATAAATAGTCACTAGCTGCTCCTGCAAGGCAGAGGGTGGGTGGGTATATTTTTTGGCTCGGGTGCATGGTAAATGAGGTCTGGTGTTAGGATATCCTGGCGGCCTCAGGGAAAAAGCTGTCGCCGAAACTGGGAGAACTGGTTTGGAAGCTTGGGTAACTTCTGCCAGATGGGATCAGGACAAAAATTCTGATTGGTGGGAGGGGTCCTCCATTATTCTTCTGGAGGCTTTGCAGGTGCAGAGTTTGTGGGAAATGCTTTTCACAGAGGAGCTGTATACCTTGTCTATTGCAATGTCTTGAGATTTTGAGACTTTTCCCTACCCAAACCAGGCAGTAAAACCCCACCTGAATGCTGCAGATGCTGCTGTGTCATCTTGACTATCCTTCTTGACTATCTTTCTTGAGAATCCAGGTGAGGTCTCCCACTAATCCCCCCCCCCCCCAAGAAAACTGGTGCTCCTGACTATCTTCACCACTGATCCCCCCATGGTGTAGCAGAGAGCAGACATGGGGAAGCCTTCCAGAAGCCAAAAATAATCTCTTTCATTTCATCCACATTCATTCCACCTTCAGTCTGGATGCTGACTCATCAGCTGGAAAAATTCAAGGTCTCCCCAGAGTTCCTCAAATCTTTCTAATCTGGTAAAAGTATCCTGTCACTGAACATTACATCCTGATACGATTGCTGCGTACAGGACTATGTACCCCTGCTGAGAGAAGTCCACTTGGTGCTCCTCCAGGTCAGCTCTGCCTTCCCTGCAGAACGTCTACATCAGAGGTGTCAATTTCAGGTCCAGAAAGTAAAAATCCAGACCAGGATTTTGTTTCAACCAATCAGTTGAGCATAAAGAGTCACAGTCACAGAGTGCTCAAGTAGTTGGTTGAAACAAAATCCTGGTCTGGATTTCTACTTTCTGGACCTGAAATT
The DNA here is from genome assembly GCA_026774425.1 of Petrocephalus zakoni. Classification (NCBI taxonomy): domain Eukaryota; kingdom Metazoa; phylum Chordata; class Actinopteri; order Osteoglossiformes; family Mormyridae; genus Petrocephalus; species Petrocephalus zakoni. Next base: position 4,066,927 of record JAODKN010000039.1, on the reverse strand, counting down.
GACACCTCTGGTCTACATCAGTCGCTGCAGGACCTGAACTAAAAAAAATCCACCGATCCCAGCAACTGCTGCTGAAATGAAGCAAACGCCTTCACAATCTGATGGTCAAAACAAAGTTTCAAAAGCAGCTTCTGTCCTTAGGTCATCAGGTTTCTCAGTGTGGACATGCAAGACCTTTGTACAAATGTATGTTAACTAGGTAGCACTTTACTTAGGGGGACACAAGTAACTTAGTAACTCAGTTACTACATAAGTACAAATCATGATCAATTGTATAGTTCCAGCATGACACACATGAACTATTATGATGGATTAATGATGAGCAAATATGGGATCAGTACATAACTAATACTTAGTTTCTGGGTAATTAACACATTAATTATATTTTTTGTGCCCCCTAAAGTAAAGTGTTACAATTAACTGTTTATGACTCTCACTGCACTATTTGTACAATTTCTACCATGTATGCAATTTTTATACATAGCCTTTTATTTATATTCTGTTTATTTTTCTATCGTCTTAATTTATTTTTTGTATACTTTCTTTTCGTGCACATTCACAAGCCAGATTTTCATTTCACTGCAAGTTGTGCCAGTATAACTGTTGAAATTTCACCATCGCTAATGAGACGACAGTCAGAACAGTCATGAGACAGCAGGGTGAGCAGTGAGTTGAGCTCACAGCCCTAGGGGGCGCCACTGTTCAGTATGGTGGGGCCCTTTTGCTGGTGCCCATATGGACTATCTGAAATCTCTCAATCCAAGTCCAAGATCTAGTTGCACAGCAGGTACATCAGCTTCAGGGGAATAATAGTGTTAAATGCTGAACTGAAGTCAATACAAGACATTCTAATACAAGAGTCATTCTTGTACAGGGGGAACAATGCCCAGTGAAAACTTGACAATGTAGCATCTAGGGAGAAGTCATGTTATGGGGGGTGAAGTTTCCATAAGCCGCATGACTAGCCTCTCAAAGCACTTCTGATAATGAGAGCAAATCACGAAAGCAAGAATCCATTGATGTCTGAGCACAGGCATGATATTGATGGCCTTGTACTTTGGAGCTACCCTCAGGAGAAATGCTGTTCATGTCTTTGAGGATCTCAGCCAGATATCAGTGGTATTAAAGATATCATCTTGTAAACACATAATTTTTCAAGTATGACCTGTTTCGCTGATATATTTAATTAGGTCGGTCCCCGGCTCTGGCTTCTCACCTTCAGGGTCATCAGTTTGATTTCTGTCCTGAACCCTGTGTGTTTGGAGTTTGTGCAGCATTCTTATGTATCGAGACTGGCACCCAAATAGCCTATTGCACATACATATCATTGTCATCTGAGGTGCATTACAGCCTCTAGCATCGCGCTCTTGCTTCAGTTCTCCTTCTCCTGCACCTGAGCATTCATTGGAAGCTCGGTCTAGCTGCCTACAGCACATAGTTTTATGATGTGCTACTGACATCACGTGTTTGTCAGTTTGGATAAAAGTGTATGCTAAATAAAATGAATGTAAATGTAAATACAATAAACCAAAATGCAAAAGGCGGTGTTGATTACAATAGTTCATAAGCTCCGATGAAGCTGTCATCTATATTGCACTATAAACTTGTTGACAGTTATAAGGCATTATATTATTGATAATAATACTTTATAAGCTTCAATGAAGTTCCCAACTATAATGCAGTATAGATGCCTACATAATGCATTATAATGGCCCATATAAGAATTAAGGATGCTTTGTACTGCATTATGAAGGTATATATATAATGAATTACACAGGCCAACAAAATAAAAAAAATTCTGCTACTCAGTAAAATTTATGTCTCATACTAAATTGAGTGCGCTGATACCGAATCTGAAGTTAGATTTATTGCAGCACGTCAGGATTTAAAGTTAAGTCAACTTGTTAAAAATTAATCTGTACATTACGCTACTAACTAAAACTTTGTACATCATCATCCCATTGATGCATTCAGAGTAACAAAACTGCTAAAGATTCAACTTGGGCTTATTGAATGTGTTCAAAAGTACTTAAAGCTTTGCATTTGTGTTTGTGGATGGTAGTAGTATCCCATTGTAGATGAACAGTCGTTGCCCATCATGTTGGGATTAAAGTGGCCTTGATATCGTTTCTATGAACGAAATATCTTGATAGAATCTCTCTCTATGTTGATCGTTTACATCAACCAAATTTGGTGGACAGAAATCCAGACTGGAGTGTAAAAAGTGCATTTTTAGAGACATCCAGCTACAGAGTTTCTGATATGCTGTCAGCATGTTGTTAACGAGTTCAACATAGTTTTTAGCTTGCTCGTTTCCCAGAAAGTTTTGCACTACTAGCACAAATGCATCCCAAGCAGCAAGTTCAAGTGGGTTGAGTAATGTTCTGAAAGTGGTATCACGAATGACTTCATGAATTTCGGGTCCGACAAAAGTTCCTGCTTTCAGTTTTTCTTGATCGAAATTTCTCCCGTAGGTACTGCAAGCACTTCCATCACGATCCATTGATACAGCAAAATTTGTCATAAGGCCCAGTTTTATATGGAGTGGAGGAAGGTAAACTTTCTGTGTATTGACCAATGACTTATGCTGTACATTGTACCGGCCAACTGTGTGTTCAGTTCTAGGAGGCCAGTGTCTCTGTTGGTAATGATTTTTGTCATCATGACTATTCCACATGCACATGAAGCACATATGTTTTGTGTAACCCAATTGTAAACCTTGGAGACGCGATATTACTTTCAGGTCACCACAAGTGTTTTTATGCATGAATTTCTGTATAACTTAAGATACAGACGTGCTAGGCTAATTCTGAGATTTGGAATCGGCACACTCAATTTAGTATAATACAGCTCTTTTTACTCTGGTAGCAAAATCTTTGTTGACCAGTGTTATAGATGACATCTTCATAAAGCATTTATAATGCATAGTAAACATGACTATGATGTGTTATGCTTTTAAAAAATATTTATAGCTTTTTTATTTATAGGTGATATTTATAGTGCTTATAATGCTTTATGAATGCATTATAATATATAATAAATGTGTGCATAGGTTCTTACAATCATTGTTAGCTATAAATAGTGTTAGCTATATTTTTTATGTAAAATTCTAGCTATAAATAATGAGAACATTGGCAGCTAGGAACCAAAAGAACATGAGATTGAACTTGAGTTTGAAGTTTCCCACTAATATTCAATGTTCACAGTAGCTGGAATACAGAAGAGAATTATAGCATAGATAATACAATAATAAATAATAATCGTCATAATATAATAACGACAATAATAAAGGCTCTATTTATGATCATTTTGAAAGACCGGATATGATATCTAGACAGGTTGAAAACCCAGAGAGGGAAGTTGAAATGAACGGGAGATGACAGGAAAACACGGCATTAGAGGCTGCAGTGTATTAGAGAGTACACAAAAAGCAGGCTCCCTGAGGCCAGTGTGTGTATTGTGTGTGTCTGTGAAATTGCAAAGTATGCAGGGCTGGGGCGTGAGAGCACCTTTAGGCACGCATGCTACTGCTTGTTCTCCGTCACTGGGACGCCATCCAGAATCTCCCCAAGCCAGTGGGCGACGGGCTTGTTGCAACTCGAGAGGGGATGTCATGTAGAAAGGTGTGTGTGGGAAGTCGAGACAGGCAACACAAGCTCCTCCTGCTATGACATTATTCAAGTGCCAGGTGTGGGGCACTTCTGGGCTCAAATGCCAGGCCTGACTTTATTATGGTTATACTCAGTTCTTGAAGTGGACTGGTACTCATTGAGTACTGGGCAATTCACAGTACCAGCATCTCTTTGTTTTTCTCTTCAGAGTACTGGCGCCTCTCAATAAGTGATGGTACTGGATAACAAAGGGAGTACTGGCACCTGGTACTGATTAACAAGGGGAGTACTGGCACCTGGTACTGAATAACAAAGGGAGTACTGGCACCTGGTACTGATTAACAAGGGGAGTACTGGCACCTGGTACTGAATAACAAAGGGAGTACTGGCACCTGGTACTGATTAACAAGGGGAGTACTGGCACCTGGTACTGATTAACAAGGGGAATACTGGCACCTATTTTTCCCCATTTTAAGCACTGGTTATACTAGAAAGGATCTTGCATTATATAATGGAGAATATATACCATAAATAGGTAATACAAAGTAACTAATAAGAGATAGATAAAAGACACTTATGTCATTATTCATTATTCATTCTATTGTTTGATACAAGGAATTAGGAAGTAGTAGCAAACATCATAAATGTGAACGATTCTTTTTCCTCTTGGGCAGGTAAAGACATGAAGCAGATGTGCACACAGCACAGATTGCACAATGATATCTGCTTTGACTCAGATGTTTTTTTTTTACTGGGATCTTATTTTTTTAAGCAAAAAAAACATTATTTTCAGCAGCGATTTTTAGCTAGTCTCATTAAATACTGTAACTATCAAGTTAATAAAGTCAATAAAGTCGCCCCATTCTTTGTATGTCTGTGTAGAAATCCATGTGCAACCCACCTGGTTGTGCTAATTTGGAATACAGTAATATATTTTCATAGCATGTTTAACTTTAGAATTTAAGGACCAACAAAGTGAATTTGAAGATATCTGGGAGAGCAGCATGCGATGATCTGAGATTAGCTACATGACTAAAGACCACACCTTGGCAGGTTGCTCTCTAAACCTGCCACAGCCTGAATATGGAGAACCTGTAATCAAAGTCCTGCATCTAGAACAAATCACACACAACACAAAGGTTGTTCTATTTTTTTTTAATCTCTGTGACACAAGACCAGAACCAGAAGCCAGTGAGAGGATGGGTTAAACCACTACCACAAATTTAATCCTCCGCCCCTCACTAAGAGCCTCTACACATTGCCCTATCGGATTCCCTTCAAAGTATCTCAACTTTGAAAAATGTCTTTGTTACTTCTTTACCGTTTTATTCGTCACTCACTTATCATTTGGAAGTAATCAAATAAAAAAATCCAAAATAATTTTAAGGAGTGTGGTGAGGAAGAGATATTGCAGTATCTACTGCATTCCTCCGTTCCCCCTAGTCTTGGGGACATCCCAGACAGGCATTCTCATGAGCTTCTGCTCGCCTTCTGCTGTCTGTCTTTCCCTTCCATGTTTCTTTGCTGTCATGCACATCGAATATTACAGTGATGTGCAGCTCTGCTCATCCTACTGAAGGTACAGGCACGCAAAAATACCAGCCCACAAAAATACACACATTTTGAATTTCGCCTTCCTCATAATCTGAAGGAGAACAGAGACTTCTTGGCTCTGAAGCAGCTGAAATTCCAGTTACCTGAGCGACACCTTCCATGGCATTCCAGATTCAGCTCCCGGCAGACAACCAGGCAATTGCACTAAGAACATAAATAAGTAAGTACAATGCTAATGTAAATCATATAACATATTTTATTAATTACAATTTTTTCATTGGTATGAGTTGTAGATAACTTTGCCTTTATTGCACAATAAATCAAAATGTTAAAAACGTTAAAATATAACAGTTACCCTCACAAAATCACTCCACAAGCAGAAGCTTGGCCAAATAACTCTGCTACAATCTCATGTAACCAGTATCATAACATAGACTTTTTATTATCTCTGACTGAAGGCAGTGTACCCAGGGGGGCCCTTACTGATCTCAGATGGACCACAGGGAGAGGAGGGCTATAATTTCTCTACTATGAGCGTATGACCATTTCTCTACCAAGACGAAGATGTCTTTTTGAGCACACATAAATTGAAGTGTGCTTCACTTTGGTGGTCTTGCAGAGAACTGAAACACCTTCAGTATGAGGTGGATTGAGAGGCAAGGCGGAGTGATAAATGGTACTGCGGGGTAACAAGGATGTAACCGTGTGTTGACATCAGCTTTCCTATCGATGGCAGTTCATGCTTTTCTTACATCCTGCTGGCCTATTATTACCTCTCTCCCATTTCTGCTTCTTCAAAGGAATTTTGAAAGGCTGGAATTTCAGCCCCTGATTGGCCTATATAATCAAATTTTCCAGTCTGAAGGATGGACCGTGTTCACCTAGCTCTGAACTGAACGCCTATATGATGACAATAGAGAACTGATTTCTGTAAAAGAAAAGTACTGGGCCCCCCGGGGCCGCATCAGGTGCCTGCAGGGTACTGCTGGCCTGCAGTGAACAATGAGTTTCTCCTCTAATCTTTTGTAAGACTGAGACTGAATACTAAATACTGAAGGCTGAAGAATGTGAGGAGTAAGTGGATTGATATGGCTGCATTTTCCATCTCTTTCTGTACTTCCTCCCCATAAACAACCTTATCGTCACTCTCCCATGAAAACTGTCCACTTTTTGATGATTGTGACTTTTAAACGTACATGGAACACATCCATTCTCCTCTATCTACTGATAGCAATTTGACATTTAATTAACCAATGAAAGAAGTGAAAGTGATCAATTGTCAGCACACCAGAGCACAACAACAAAATGTGTTCTCTGCATTTCACCCGTATGTGACATAGCAGTGGGCAGCTAATTTAGTGCCTGGGGGCAGTACCTTTCTCAGGGTTCCTCAGTGGTACCTTGCTCAGGGTTCCTCAGTGGTACCTTGCTGGTCAGGGAATCAAACCAGCAACCTTTCAAGCACAAGTGCACTTCCCTAACCCCTCTTAGCACATGGGACTATAGAGCTTATTTAAAAATATCTATATCCAAAACAAAACTCTTTCAAGACGGAATACATACTTGGACTTTAAAGAATAGAAACTCAAAGTTAAATATGTATCCCTTACCCAGGAGAAAAGTGTTTTCAACATTTTTGCTTAGTCTGTTATTTCTACTTTGGTGGCTCGCAGGGGAACCTGTTTGGGATACAACAGAGGGTATGAAAGAGAGGGAAGAAGAATGATAGGGGTGGGGAGCAGAGAGACTGCAGGCCCAATGTCAGCCGCCCACATTTCTTCACACACTCTGCGGTCGCAGACCAAAGATACCACCCCGTACCTCCACGTCAGGCGTAACCGTTCCTATGGAAACCCTCCAAAAGTGTCCTCATGCATTCCACATTAACAAGTCCTCCCACGCATGAACATATGATACATGCTTATATCCATATATTTGCTACTTGCCCGCAGTGAATTTACCTGCCAGGGTGAGGAAAGATGTAAACTATTTTTGGTTTTTTACGTGTGTGTGTGTGTGTGTGTGTGAGGTTATGTATGCATGCTTTTTATATTTTATGGGGTGTTTTTTAGAAAAGAAAGAAACAAGTGTTTTGAGGGGTGGGGTTATACATTGTTATACATTATATCTATGTAAACCGCCCCCCCCCTCCCCCCCCCGCCCACATACACACATATACATCT
>JAODKN010000039.1:4031017-4051501 GCA_026774425.1 Petrocephalus zakoni | reverse complement strand
TGGACAACAGGCTCATGATGGTCATTGAGAAGAAAGGTGGCTGTACAGCACACTAAAATTGGTAAAGTGGGCTGTTTTTCATTCCTTATACAGACTGAACGGATAAAATTGCGTTTTATTATTTCTCTAGATGACGAAGAGACAAAAATCCAGTTTCTGATTGCCCAATAATTCTGCACACTGATAACCAAGTGCTTATCATTTATTTTTATTTTTAATTTTTCTCTCTAAATAAATTTACTTGGAGTAAGAGAAGAACTTCTGAATTCATTTTTATAAGTCTGCCCAACTTAAAAGATATCTCCAGGAATAGTATAAAGATATCTCGAGGAATATAGATAAAAGATATCTCCAGGAATAGTACTTGCCTAACAATTCTGCACACAGTGTAATAGTTTCAATGCTAAAAACAAACACTGATACTTTTGAAAACACACTGATGAGGGCATAATGTCAAAACATTTGCTTGTGGAACATAAACCATCAGAGGTTGGCCTAGAGTCCAATTTAAAGTCGAGACCTTGAGAACGAACCCGACCCGCCCCAAATAGTACTAGCAAGTCTAAAACCTGAACCTGGAATTGTGGAAATTAGTCTTCCGTGTGTGTGGAGCCATTTGTGAGCTTTTGTCATGTATTGTCTGTTGCTAGTCGCATGCTTTCTAGATAGATGGTAGATGGGAGAGAAAGGTGAAATGGAAAGTGCAAACGAGCAAAGGACCCAGCCAGTGAAAAAAATTGATTTGCGCATTAAGAAAAGTTTTTTGAAAATCATGCGCCTAACCCAAAAAACTAAACCAAACCAGACATGATCCCGAGGCTAAATACTGTCGAGCCCTTTGGGCTCGGGTCTGGTTACAGACCTCTAATTCAGACCCAGTCTTGACTGGAAAAATGTGTTTTATTTGCTGGTTGCCAGCTGATCTGTTGCACAGTGTATGTGCCCATGGGGCAGGTGGCTGGTGCCCCTCATGGTGCCGCCAAATGTAACTAAATGCAGTGGATTAAAGCAACAACTTAACTGGAGAGACACAAGACCTCTTTGATCTATGACAGTGATATGTGCAGCACTACGCACTAGAAATGTCCAGCAAAATTTACATGAAATCCTTCCCGTGGAAACTACTCATGCATGTATGGTGTGACAGTGCTTTAGGTGCCTGTTCTGAGAAGCCTGGTCATTGAGGAAATCTGCAATTCATTCGCAACTTCCAGCAGCCTGGAGGTCGAGCACAGAGCTGGTGACAGCCACAAGTGGCAAGATGGACATTAGGGTGCCAGCAGGAGGAGGTGACGAGGTCGGTGCTGATAAGATCTTAAGGGATGACGAGACGGGTGCCTGAGCAATGTCAGCGAGGGACAAGGCAGCTGTCGGGGGACAGCGAGGCAGAAAGTACAGGCGCCAGGAGGGTACTAATGACAGATCTGGCAAGCACTGGACTGGGAAGGATTTAAAAACAAGACTAACGAGGGAGCACACAGGAGGCAGCTGGGAATGCTTAGCAAGAGGGCAGGAACAGGAGGTAAGGTAAACGACCCCCAGGCATGGCTTGTTAGAGCCATGCCAGGGACGAAACAGAAGGGGCAGAACTACGGGTGTGACATACAGTACATTCAGATTATTTCACTTTTTAAAAATTTTATGCTGCAGCCTTATGCTAAAATCATTTAAACAAATTTTTAAATTCATTAATTTTTGAATGTGAATTCATTCAAAATAAAAAACAGAATCATCACATTGACCCTTTACTCAGTGCTTAGTTGAAGCACCAGTGATTATAGGTTTGAGCAGGAGCAGACTTACCGTGAGACAAATGTAGCTGAGTGGGTATCTGAAATCTAGGGGCCCCATGAAGACAGAATTTCCAGAAGTTATGTTTATGGGTGTAAGATATTACGATCATTTAAATGATAGCAACCTGTCTGCTATTTGCATTTTTAGTAACAGTTTTCATAGACAAAGTATATGAAGGTATAAGATATCATCAGCGTCAGCCTTGGGCCACGCCAAAGAAGGGACAATTAAGCTTCCTAAATGCGGCTGATTGATCCGCCGGGGTAATACCCACTCCTTCCCCCAATCAGTGAATTTTACCAACAGCACTGCCGCCCCCACCCATGTTAGCCTAGAGCCCCCAGAGGGATCAATCCACCCCGGCTTTGAGTCTTATTGGGTATGACGTGACAAGTTTTGCACACCTGGATCTGGGGATTTCCAGTCATTCCTCTCTGCAGATCGTCTCCAGCGCTGTCATTTTGAATGGGCACTGTCACTTGACAGCTGTTTTCACATCTCTCCAGAGACCTTCGATTGGGCTTGATTCCACACTTCTGGTTGGGCCATTCCTCCTTCACAGCGTGACTGAGCTCTGCGGGCAACTCCTTTGACCTTATCACTTGAATTGCTCTGAAATACATTGTCAGCTGTGGGATCATTGTAGAGACAGTTGTCTGCTTCTCCAGTTCATGTCCAGTTAATTGAATTAACCACAAGTGTAGAAACATTTCAAAGTGTCATAGCAAAGAGAGGTTTCATTTTCTAAAGGGGCCCTATTATGCTTTTCTGTTTTTTCTGTTGTCCTTTAGTGTGTTTCATTCAGACCCATTGCCATAGATATATAAAATCAAACATTTAGCCAAGCAGTCAAGCTTACAAGCATTTGTTAAAGAATGAGTAGTTCTGACGAGTTCTGTGAATTTAAGCATGGTACTGACATTCAGTGCCACAAGACGGCTAGATAGTCTACAGTCAGCTGCAAGACGTAGTATTGCAAGGTGGAAGTGTATAGGAACAACAGGAACTGAGCCACAAAATTGAAGACCACGTAAAATAACAGAGTGGGGTCACCCAGTGCTGGATAGTGCGTAAAAGTCACCAACGCTCTGTTGACTCAATTCCAGATTTCCTCTAGCGTTAATCCCAGCACAAAAACTGTGCATCGAGAGCTTCATGGCGGGATTTGTAAGGCAAGCTGATCGGTCACAGCACACAGCTCATCAGGCATGGGGCTTAAATCTATAACAGAGCATTTCAGACAATTAACATTGATGAAAAATTCAAAAATTCACTTCTCAGCAGTTTTCACTTTTTCAACTGGTATTCATTAGGCTGCAACATGTGAAAAAGGTGAAGGGGTCTGAAGACTCCATTGACTACACTGTATGTATATATTATGTATGTACTACAGTATATGTATGTATATATATATAGTTTTCAGGATCACTCTGCCATCTACCTGCAGTCCAAAACCATTTGGACTGGTGACTGATTTTCATCAGAGAAATGTGGGTAGGTGTGTGCCCTGCAATGAACTGACATGCTGCCCAGGGTGTCTTATGCTCTGTGTCCACTGGGATGAGCTGCAGGGTACCTGTGACACTGCAATGGGCAGGTAGTACGAAGATGGATGAATAAAAAAAAAATAGGAGAAAGCAGCATAAAATAAATTGAGAGTCAGGCTGCGCCTTGTCTCCATGTCCATAGACAAACAAATAGTAATCTTGGTATTTTGAAGACCATAAACAACCAAACACTAGCTAATGCGAAATATTATCTTCATAAAGCTTGTCAGGAAGCGAGCTGATATAATATTGCAAGCATTAAATAAAATCTAGTGCCTCTGCTGCCTGCAGATTGAGACCATGTGGAGGTATCATATTATACAGGTATGGCGGATGATATGCAAAACCAGTCCACTGAAATTGGACAATTTACTCAAACAGTTACATTTTGTGGAGAAACATATGTATTGTGTGTGCATGACAATATTTTTGTTATATAGACAAATCCACACAAATATATGTATGAAGGAAATTTGTAAAGCACTAAACTTAACGTACAATAAATGATTCAGTAGGTTTCCATGAGGGCTAAAGGGTATATTATATATGATATATGGATATATGAGAGTTTTGTTATAAAATGCAAAAATCAGCCCATGTCACGGATCTTCACGTCGTTTGACATTACACTATGCTGTGAAGCAGGAGTGCCCAATCTTATCCGCAAAGGGCCGGTGTTTGTGCAGGTTTTCGCTGCAACTCTCTAATTAGGTCACTAATTAGAGGACTTATTCGCCGAAGAGTCCTCACACCTGGGTTTGAACAGCTGATCTAAAGGTTATCCCATAAACCTGCATACACACTGGCCCTTTGCGGGTAAGATTGGGCACCCCTGCTGTAAAGTTTGCTGTCAAAACAAATTCTCACAAAATTTGTTTTCTCACAAAGTTCTCTCACAGGAAAGCAAAATTCATTCAAAAGTGTAAACATTCTAGTTTAATGTTTTGCTTAAGAGTTCTGACAAATGTCGCAAACACTTCAAAATTAAAATGTAGTCACTGATCATTTAATGATCGGTGGATTGTATAAACCAACGTTTTATTTTACAAAACATCTTAAAATAACCTCATAGAGGAACAATATATTACACTCAAAATGAAATTAGATAGGTACAGGGACAATGTTTAAGATTGTTCTGTTTGTTTTTTTGTTGTTTGTTTTTTTTTTTTATTTATGTATCAAAATTATAAGTGCCTTCAACAATACCATGGGAGCTGTCAGCCTGCAGTCGTACAAATATTTACACCACAAAACTGAGAAACATGGTTTACTTTCGACATCGGTTTACACTTGGTTCTGTCTTTTTCAGACGGCTTTGTTTTGTCTGACAAAACAAATTGACCCTGAAAAATAAAACGTTAAAAAAGACACAGTAGGGATAAATGACTATTTACACCACGGTTGAGAGAGCCCCCAGCGGGGGGGCTTGAGTCCCACTGCTTTTCCCTTCCCCATTTCTTTTCCTTGAAAGTCTATATGAATGTTTCAGACTCAAGTATGGCCTTGCTATCGTGCAGTCACCCCTTTCACTTCCTACTTACGCTTAACTCTACACCTATCATACAGGCAGCTTTAAAGGGGCAGACATCCAAGGAAAAAAAAGTGGTTGGGGAAACATTCACCAGATGTCAAGAATAACTGTAAACGGCCAACGCACAGAATGGCTTAGAGCACTTTTTTCTTTTCAAAATAAAAAAGGCAGAGTTGCAAAGAGGGATAAAATTAAGTAAACCGTTAAAACAAGACAGTCAAGCTAGAAGCAATTATGAGTGAGTGACAAATACAAAGTCAAGTATGAAAATAAGATTTGATTTTTAATTCCTTTTTTTGACTGCATTTAGTTATCATCTTAAAAGACATTTTGGCACAGATTCATGTTTAAAACAATATGTCTGTGAAAACCAACACTGGGAGTGACCATTCTTCTTACTCTCACTTCTCTTAGTTATGCACGTTCATCTCCCAGCATTGCTAAGTCTTTAAATATTTATAATATTTACAAGGCTCTCATACTCCCCCTTACATCTTTAAGCTTTAAGAAAAAAGTATTTGTCTCTACTACCCCCTGTTGAGCCATAATGTGTAAACTGTACAACTCCAGAACCCCTCTGTGTCAGTGGGGTAGGAACTATGAGGAATAAGAGTGCCATCTCTCCGAAAGCAGTAGTAGGTTAATACATGGGAAAACAGTAGTAACAGTGAAGATGATTGGCTGGCTGGGCATGATTGGCCACAATTTCCTCCCATGACATAAGTTGCAATGCATTGTTCCCAGTATCACCATAGAGGCATACAAACATGGCAGATCACTAAAGCCTCCACCTCACTGCCATCTGCATCAAAGCATAAATCTTCAAGTCTGTGTTTCCGTCTTTTTTCCGCTCCATAGTGCAATGGTTGATCCGTTCCATTTGTAGGAAAAAAAATCACGAAAATAAAATCCACACTTTTAGCTGTTCCCAGACACCAAGCTGTTTTTTTCCATTTGATGTGTCCTTGGAACCCCTTCATGTGAAGTGTCTGGCCCTCAGAGACATAAAGTGGAGATGATCATAAAATTGATCACTTCTCTATAGCCTTGCTTAGCCTCCCAGGAAAGATGGAGTTGTGGAGCAGCGTTGGAAGGGTACGGGGTAGGTCAGCTGACAATGTAAACAAAAAACCAAGTAACGCCCACCCAGCACTCAGCTTTTACTTTCCGATTACTCTAGAAATGAAGGGCCTGAGGAGCCCAGGCGCTGCTACACAGAGGCGATGACTATCATCAGATGGGGCGAGATGCTGGAGATGCTGCTGAGCAGGTCTGGAGCCAAACGAGACAGGTGACTCTCCGAAAACTCACAAGGCGGGAAGATCTGCAGCACATAGGCCGGCTGGGGAGCAAAGGGAGTGGGTCAGGGCTCGGGCATGAGACGGGCACTTGGGTTATTCATTCATTCATAGCAAATCAGAGGCCGGTCTGACTCCTGCAAATTGGAAACAGTGCACCACATTACCTGGTTAGAGCCTGGATTTGGGACGTTGATGATGCCAGCAGCTTGCTTGGCCTGCAGGTAGGTGATGAAGCCGCCCTTGAGGGCATGCGTCTGGTTCAGAACATCCTCCTGGTCACGGCCACAAGGAAGAGCCAGCAGGAGGCAGTAGTCACTCTCCACCTGAATAAATAATGCATTGAAAATGCCAAATGACTGGCTGTTATTATCCAGGACACCATCAGTGGTATACCAACATGGTGACTCTTTGCAAACATAATATATTGCCAAAATAATAAAATACAGTAAATCTTGTTACGTTTCAATAGCAACGATAAAAAGATAAAGCGGCTAAGAGGCTTAGTGTTAGCTAAGTCACCAGACATGCAAAGAGCTGGGCAATGCAGTCACCATCATCCGGCGAGCGACTCCCTCTAGCTGCGAGGCCTCCAGTCTCATCCTCTGCACTATACGCAGCAGAGGCCCCCCCTCTGGTGGAGGTAGAGAGCGGTGTGCAAGCACGTTGTTGCCTGAGACGAAGTGCAGCTGGACAGCGGCTGTGTCGTTCTTAAGGGCCAAGTGGCCCTGCCACACAATGGGGTACTTCTACTCAGAAGCATAGTAAAGAGAAAAAACATAATCAGTCAGCTGCATAACTCCTACAGATGGGGATACATTACGAGAAATTTGACGTTAGGCGATTTCTTCATTGTGCGAACATCGGAGTGTGCTTAGACAAGATGGTATAACCTATTACTTTAATTACATAAACCATTCATATGGCTGTTTATTATCATTATGAAGAATTACATTCTGTACATGATTGAATGTGCTATACTTTTATGTGATTGGCAGGGCAGTAGATTTGTTTATACCATCATTGAGCTACAATGTTATGACGGCTAAAACGTTACTAGGCGATAAGGAATCTTTCAGCACCGTATCAATAGTTTTATGAGACCATCATTATGAGGTCCATCGCTGAACGAAACGCTGACATGCAGCGCATGACTGTATTTATCTTTCCCGTGACAAAATCCATAGCTATTACTTACTAGAGATATGCTAAATTAGTTCATAAGTCCCTTGGGTTAGGAATGAGCATTCCCCCACCCCACAACCCTGACCAGGATAAACATTTGGAACATAAATATAGATGGTTGTTACAAAAGTGTCGCACTAGTTATATACTAATTAATGGTACTAGCAACAGATGATCTTCTCTCTGTGAGTCATTCATGCTTCAGCTTTTTCTCACCTTAAGCAGCTGCACCATGTCCATAGAGCGGCTTGCTGTGTGCTCCAGCTTGCTTTCATCCCGCAATTGACCAGAGCCAGACGACGGCAAGTGAGAGGGCAGGAAGGACACGGAGCCCTTCGTCACACATGTTTGTACCGAATCCAGTTTGTGGGAGACTGAGATGGGCGAGGCGTATGACGGTGATCCCGCATCTCCTTGCCCTCGGGAGCTGTGGGAATGGTCGACAGTGCCTGTGTGCCGATGATGCGAAGCTTCTGCTTTGAGGTCTCCCGCTGCTCCTGATGACACCTGAGGATTTTTGCTCCTGTGACTGTGCTCGCCATCCTGAGAACGCAGACAAAAAAAACAGAAACAATCAGAACTTAGCAATAATATTAATTTCAATATAAACTGATTATTATGTACAATTATGTATGACCTGGTACGTGGTACAGCAGCCTAAAAAGACTGCTAGGAATTATATCAAGCTGTATCTGACAAAAGCACTCTAAGTATGCAAAGCTCAGATTAAACAAACTCTCCATTCTGTTCCGAGTTTCTCACCTGTGAGGGGGTGATGCTGCGGGAAGGCAGGTTGATGCCCATGGCAGAGGGACTAGCATACTGTGAGTGGAACCCCCGTATGTCCCGGTACACTGCAGGATATTCTGGGAATGTGCTGGCAGCCCCTCCATGCAGAAGCTGCACCCCCGGGTTGGACACCATGACAGGCACAGTGGGATGTACCCCCAGGATCCTGCTTTCAGGATGTGGAGATTGCGGTACTTTCACATCTGTCGTTTTTGAGGAGTCCTTTCCCGTCTGTGTCGCACCTTTTCCAACAGGTGGGGTTTTGGAAGAGGAGGATGAAGAAATGTTGCTAGAGGAAGATGAGCAGCCAGTTTCTGGAGTACGAGCTTGGCGTGCCTCTGTGGGCGCATGTTCTCCAAGCTGGTGGTGCATAAGTATCCGTACATCTCTGGATGGTAGGCCATACAAGCTGGCTCCGTGGTGCAGTCCACAGTAGTCACTTGGCATCACCATAACGTCTGACTGCACTTGAGGTGCAGATGGCCTACGGAGTCCCTGATGAAAGTGCCTCATGTCTTCCTCTGGTGTCCCACTGCTGCTCCCAGTGCAGCCCGTGTGGGACTGCAGCACCATGTCTCTGATGCCTGCAGGCTGAGGCGTGCTTGAGCGCTGCTGGGTTCCAGAACGTGGAGAGGCTAGAGTCTCCGAACGCATCCCATAACCTATTCCAGACAGTGGAGGAGTGTTCAACCTCACGTCACCCTGAGAGAGGTGACCCAGAGAAACAGACTGAGTGACACTATGAGGAGGCATAATAACTGACTGCTCTGGGTGATGTACAAATTGGGATATAGCTGACATGCCTGGGCCTAGGACCACAGAAGTCCCAATGGGGGACACAGAGGTACTCGAAGGACAGACTTTGGAAAATGGAGACGGTGAATGGCCTGATGTTCGGGGTGAGTGAGGCTCTTGTTTCAAGTGCGGCACAGTTCTGTCGGTAGGTGTCCCAGGACTTGAACCCATGTGGTTCCCAGACAGAGAAGGGTGGTGAGGACTCATCACAGGGCTCAAGTTAGAAGACTGAACTTTACCTGAGTCAGCCTTGAGAGGCATTGGTTCAGTTACCATCCCTTTTTTAATATTCTGCTGTTGCTGCAACATAGCTTGATTGTAGATCAAAACTTGCGAGCTGCCAACAGACTGTGGGTGCATTTTCACAGTGCCACTCTGAGGCCCAGAATGATATGATAATTCTGACTTGTCTGACCCAGGATTCTCTTGTTTAATAGTAGAGATGACAGGCTGAGTGTTATATGACTGACCAGCTAAAACTCCCCCACCGTGGTTATATCCAGTGGGCGTTTGTGAAGCCTTTGGGGTGGGGGGCAGGGAAGGAATGAGTGGCTCCTGTTTAATCTGGGGTTTAGACACAGATTGCTGGAACTCAATGTCAACTGCACTGGCGGGAGGGATCTGGCTGATCTTTGCACTTATTCGCTGAGGCCCCTCAGTCTTCTGTCCGGAGTAACTCAATACCACAACACCCTCAGAGGTGTTCACCCTCAACCCAGGGCCGGAACCTGTGCTGTAGGCTGCACTCTCTACCATAGCTCGCCCCCCACTACTTCCTTCTTCACCCAAAGCTAGCCCATGATATCTGTTTTCATTGATGCCAGATCGATACTTCTGCTTTGGCAGTGACATCCCCGAGTTACGACTGCTCAAAGAAATGCGTGGTGCCTCCTCCGAATCGAAGGGTATGGGAATGCGGCTAATAACTGAGGTACCTGTCGAGGATATCACAGAATTGACCATTTTCTCACTATAAGCTTGCTGGATCTCAGGTGGTGGCGGCAGGGATGACTGCTGGTGTACCGGATGGGGAGTGACAGTCGAAGGCCTTTCATCAGGTACACAGGGCTTGACAGTTACCAGCTCACAAGAATTATCATTTTCTGACATCCGCGGATCCCTCATGGAGGTTGAAAGAACTGTGCTTGGAACTGAGTTTTTTGAGGCTGATACATACTTAGGCTCCATAAGGATTTTGCGCAAAGTGCTAGAACTAGGGTCAGTGTCTAATGCTTTTGCATCAGATGGTAAGGTGGAATTTCCAGAAGTTACTCCTACTGCTGTAGCTGTAGGAGTAGAGGGACCTGTAACAGGGATTTGAGGTGCAGATGGAGCAAGGACTCTGCCATCCTCAGAATGATTCTGCCAGTCTTGGGAGGACACAGGTAGCTTGCAAGTACGTGAAGGGGAGAACTTCAGACTGGTTGGAGAAGGTGTGAGTGCTGCTGAATCTTTAGATTGCTGCTGCAGCTTATTGGCTGAATGAAAGGCAGATTCCTGGGGTTCTGGTTGCTCAGCCGCAGGCTGTTCTGCTTCCTTAGGGGTATCCACAGCTTCAACAGTTACCCGTACAACTTCCTGCTTACAGGAGGCCGCTGTAGTGACAATAGTTGCTGCAGTGACTGACCCAGCTTTGGGTTTATGAGTCTGTGGGTCTTCAGGGATGGACTCTGGCATTTTTATTGGGGTATGTTCTGGTTCCAGAACCGACTCCTCTGTGACATCCCCCTTCCTGTTGGTATTCGTTCTACGGCTTTTAGACTTCTTTTGAGGTTTAGCTCGAACTTTACCACCTTTTCTAGGAGTTCCTGGTTGAGGAGACTCCTCCTGGGTAGAGGCCTCACTGGCAGCGGATTCTGAAACTTTAGAAACTGTAATCAATCCCCCAATTCCTGTGTCTGTGTCCATAATGTTACTGATAGCCACGTCTGTCTCTGGCTCCATGCACTCACTGGTACTGGGGATTACCAGGGGGTCTGGGGTAGGGACAAGCGTTGCATAAGTAGGTGGGGCTGTGAATCCATCTGCATCAGCCGTAATGGAGTAAATGGCAGCTTCAAGTTCAGTTTCACTAGAAGGATTTGCAGGCTTCTCTTCCTCAGCCTCATTTTCTGGCTCCACTCTTACAGGTGATGTCAAAGTTGGTGGTTCTGTTTGAGGCTCCTTATAAACTGGAAGGGGTGGCTCCACACTGAGTTTAGCAATGTTCTCTACTGCCCTCTCCAGCTCCATCTGACGGGCTAGCAATGCAGCTGCCGGGTCTGCAGGTGGCTCAGGGTCTGACAGCACCTCTTCCTTCTTCTCAGAACTGAGCTCTGACGCCTTGATGAAAGGAGGTGTCAGTGAATCTTCTTTGGGAGACACAACTGACTTGGTCTTTTTTAGAGAGGCCTCA
The DNA here is from genome assembly GCA_026774425.1 of Petrocephalus zakoni. Classification (NCBI taxonomy): domain Eukaryota; kingdom Metazoa; phylum Chordata; class Actinopteri; order Osteoglossiformes; family Mormyridae; genus Petrocephalus; species Petrocephalus zakoni. Next base: position 4,040,167 of record JAODKN010000039.1, on the reverse strand, counting down.
AAAGATTCAGACTCCTCCTCACCAGAACGTAGTACACCTTTCACATCATCCACACTCAAACGGATCTCAAGGTTCTTCAAGCTCAGGGAGTTATCCTCTATTGCCATCTTAGTGTTGCGTGTCAGTCTTGCCGCTTTTGTTTTTCCACCTTTTTCAGTTGGTGGCCGCTTTTCTGTGACCGGGGTTTCCAGTTTATCACCTGCTTTTTCTTCATCTAATTTCCTTTCAGTTAGATCTGGAATATCACCATTTTTCTCTCCTTTTTGCATTGTCACATCTTGTATCTCATTTCCTATGAGTTTCCCACACTGCTCAAGCAATTCATCCTTTGACTTAGCTGTGGAATCTAAAATACCAGTAGCATCACCTGCCTGTGGAGCTATATTCTCAGACGTTTTGTCTGCTTTGACCCCCTTCCGTCCTTGTACAGCACTAGCAGGTGGGGATCCTTGATTAAGCTGTACTTTCTGTGTACGGGGTGAGCGCCACCCTTCAGCGACTTTGGCAACTTCCCCGCTACTACCAAGGTCTTTGCTGTCAGTTTCTTCTCCCTCTGATGTTTTTGGTGGCTCTCCCTTCACTGGTGACATATCTTCTCCCCGCCGACGTGTTTTGGGAGGGCGTCCTCGCCGGGGTGGTGCAGCCAGTGTATCCTGAGAAGGCTGATGTTGCTGCTGCTGTACGAGCTCTCTTTCAGCACACCGCTTGCGAGTAGGACGAGGGGATTCTGTAACTTCCTTACTTGACTGCTGAGGAGTTTCATCCTCTACAGGGGTTGCATAGACAGACCTTACATTTCTGCGCCGGGTCCTGCCATGTAGCAAGCTCACCTCGTAACTTTGATCAGAGTCTGGAGCATGAATTGGGGACTTGGCTGTGTTTTTAGAATCAGAGGCTGGTTTGAAGGCCTCTCCTCGAGGAGAAGATGCCCGTTTAAGCTTCTCTCTGTCAATTCGCTCACTCTTGCGGGTGGCTGGTTTCTCAGCACCAGTTGTTTGGACCAGAGAAGGCGGTGGTGCTGCAGGGGTCGGCTTGGCCCGTTTGTTCTTGGGTTGTTTTCGTGTTGGCAGAACCGGCTCAACTTCGGTTTCAGAGACCTGCAACTGAATCTCCTGGGACTCTTCAGTTTTCTGGGGAATATTACTATCTGTTTGATCACATTTTTCTGACAAGGTCTCTTCTTTAGTAGCATCTGTGGTTTCCTCAGGTTTAGGGGAAGCAGGAATTGGAAACTCTGTTGGGTGGGACTCTGGTTCTAAACTGCTAAGCGAGGCACCAGGAGTAGGAGGCTTAATATCCAGGTAAGAGGACTGTTCTACAGTAACTGTGTTTTTTACTTGATTCTTGGATTCACACAACTCTTCCTTAGAATGCATTTTAACTTCTGCCTCGGAGGAAATTGAGTCAGGTGATACAACACTGCTGGGACCAGGTGGCAGTATCTCTGCCACAGGCAGTGAAGGAGGCAGGTAAACATCAGCAACAGACACTCCTTTCTCTTCTTTAGCAGAGAGTTGAACACTCTGTACCACGGGTTTTTCCTGGGGTGGTGTCATGTCTCGTGGTACTGGTACTGAAGTGGGATGTGGAACTGCAAGTGCTGTACTTGGACTAATTGGTTTAATGTCTGGCTCCACAGTCAGCTCAGGCACTTTTGGCGATGACCGTGACTGTTCGTGTTCACTGTCTTGCAACTTTTCCCTCTCATTCACATCAGCACTATTCATTTTCTCCATCTCTCTGGGTCGCAGGTCCCTTTCTTTCTGTTGCTGTAGCTCTAAAAAACGACTATGGAAAAGTACCATAGGCTCTTGAAGGAGGTCGGATCCACCTGCTCCAGGTTGTCCCTCAGTAGATCCTTGCCTCCCAGTATATCTACTAATGTTCTGTTCTGTGTCTTGATCCTTGCGTTCAAGATGTTGTAAGCGCCTTGAGTCCTGCTCAAAAATCGAGCTGTGGAGAAAGCGAGAGGCAAACAGCTCCTGTCGTTCATGTTCCTCTGGCTTAGGTTCTTCTTTTTTGTCATCAAGCTTGCCCTCTGAGTCAGTACGGATTTTCTTTTTCTTCATGTACCAGGAGGGAATTGGCCTTGGGGCAGACTCCACCTTTTCCTTATCTTTGGTGCTTCGGAAGCTGGCGAAGCGAGAGTCACGATCCAGGAATGACCAGTTATCCTCTCGAGATGAGGACAATGACTTTGCTCGTTCCAGCAAGGCTTTAGTGTCTGGTGTTATTGTCTGGTCCAGTGCAAAGGAATAAAACTTGTTCCTCTCCAGGGAGCCAGACAGCTTGAGGTCTGACAACCTGTCTTCGCGTTCCCTAAGGAGGAAAGAGAGAGATGTAGAAGGCTTGGGGGAGTGGTGTTTGTTCTCACTGTCCTCATCAGAGTCTGATTGCACTTCTCCGGGCTCCAGTTCACGCACAAGGCGCTTGCGGATACCTTCACGTTTCACGATGCTGCTTGGGAAACTCATGTCAAGCCGTAATGGGTCCTGTTTCACCCTGCTCTCCCAGCGCTGCTCCTCCTCACACCCCAGAGACACAACTTTCAGTTTAGACATTTCAGAATGGGAAGGCCGTCCCCGATTACTTGCTGGATCAAAGCTATACTTTAATATATCCATGTGTGAATAGATTTCTAATTTCGGTGAGTCTTTAGCCTCTTTTGCAGAAACCAGTCGGGGCGATTCTGCAGTATTGTCTTCCTCTTGGTAGGAAAAGTGCCTTAGACCTGGCACAGAGGAAGTATTTTTTTCAGAATCCTCACTCACTTGCCGTGAACTCCTATAGTTTCTCTCCCTTTTAACATTCATATCAAAATCAAGAATCTCCATCTTTTTACGTTTATTAGGTGGAGAGTCATCCGTAACATCCTGAGGTGGCTTTCCCACCTCGTGCACTAAGCTCCGCCGATCAAAATCCTCAGAGTCCGCGCCATGTGGATTTTCAGGCTTGTCCGACTTGTCATGCTCCTGCAGCTGCTGGCGGAGCCTTCGGTTCTGCTCCATTTGTTTGCGGCAGCTTTGAGAGTGATCAATGTCCACAGAAAGACGTTCATCAGCCTCCCCTGTACCTTTTTCCTGCACCAAAGACTGGTCAACCTGATCAAGGAAGTTTGGTTGGTCTTGTTCCTCTAGATCATCTTGATCCAAACTCACATCATCAGAAAACATCTGGGTGATGTGACTTTGATTCTTTAGCATGATCCCTGTCTTTCTTCCTAGAAAGTCAACTGGATCTGTGCTCTCCTCTGCTGGCTCCCCCAGTCGTGCCTGCAGGTCAAGGCTAAGCCCCAAGCCTGCAGGCATTCCCTCTGTGTCCAGCTCTTCTTTTGGGCTACTGACAGTAACCAGCCTTTCTGATTTACCTTTACGATGCTCCCTCTTATGTGTTTCCTTTCGAAGGATCTTCCTATCAGTTTCTATTTCTTTTGCCACAATGCCATCACATGACTTCTTCAGTCCCAGTCTGCCCTCTTCTTCGTCCTGGCTCCCCCTTTTCAGTCTTTCTATTTTTCCAGCAGAATCTCCAAAACGTCTCTTTCGAGCAGCTAGTCGGTCTACCTCTATAGATGAGTTAGCGCCATCAAATCCTGGTTCAGATTTCATGTGCTTTTTAGGTTTTACTTTGCCTTCCCTGTCTACCACTTCTACCTGGCTTGCCAAACTCTTTTCTTTGGAGACTTTGCACGGCTTAGGAAGTTCTCCCTTCAGAATATCCTGCCGTGAAGTTAGTCCTTTTAGGTCAATGGCAGGTGGAATTGGAGGTGGAGAGCGCACGCTGTCATTCTCACCCTTCAGACGCTGCTTCTCCCCAGTAGCCTGATCCAGCAGCTTTCCTTCCTTCTCCTTGACCCGTGTGAGCTGCACCACACAAGGTGGAAGATCAAGCCGCCCTTTCCCAGCAGCATCCTTCTCTTTGACAGTTATCTTACCACCTTTGCATCGAGGACCGGCCTCAGGACTGGCCTCCTGATCTGGTTCTAGGTCGGTCTCAGATGAGGGGAGACTGGGGGACGGCACCTTCAGCTTCCTTAACTTCTGCTTCTCCCCCTTCTCACCTTTCTCTGCTTTCTCCTTACGTGCAGCCCGTTTATCCTTCTCGCTCCCAGTTGCACGTTCTAACTCAAACAACTGGCGTTCTTTCTCCAACTTTTCGTTCTTGCTGTACCGTTCTGGTCGTGCCTTATCAGGCTTCTCGTAGCGGGGTGGTGACAGTGAGCTACAACTTCCACTTCGCTCAGAGGAACGGCTGTAGATGCGGCGCTCAGAGTCGCTGGGCAGACGCTCAGATGGGGATGGAGAAGCAGCAGGGCTAGCAGCACGGCGGGGATGTGAAGGGCTCTGGCTGCGTTCAATAGTCCGTCGGCTATGGTCACGCTCACGGTCCGTTTCAAAACGCTCCCTCTCACGCTCTCTCTCCCGTTGTAGGTAGCTGTACTTTCGAATGTCCTGCTCATAGGGGTCACGGTAATCCCTGTACTCCCGAGGGTCATCATAGTAACGTGGGTCATAATAGTCCCCCTGATAAGGATCCCATTCTGTGTAGAACTCCCGACTCCTGGCAGGATATTTGCGGCGTGGATCTTCAGTGTAGGTGCCTGGAGCACGTACATTTTCATAGTATGCCCGCTCTGCTGAAAATTCATGGTAGGGTGGTCTGCGCTCATCTCTGTAAAAACAAACCAGATATTACTTCTTAACACTGGCAAAATATTATTTCAGAGCATGTTCAATAATGGACCAACTGTTTTTTTTCAATTTAATGACTTTGAATACATACATGCACCACAACCCTTCACAACCACTGAACAGAATATGGAGGGATGGGTGAAAGAACAACAACATACTACACTTATTTTTATCAACACTTTTTTTTTTGTCAACATTTTAAGTTAATCATGAGATTCATTGCATGCATAAGAATGAAAAAATATCACATCCAATTTACTATCCAGGTAAAGTACACATCACGTGAGCTACACACCTTCGTTCAGATAAGATTTCATAGAAATCCCTGATATCCTGTCCAGACGCCTGCATTGAGCGATAAAAAGCCATCTGGCTCTCTTGATTGGCAAAATCCACCTGGAGATGGAAGGCAACAGCGGTATCATTACATATATCTTTTAACAAGGAAGTTGACAACATAGATGCAAACCGAAAATATAGTTTTCATTTGGTGTATTTCTATGAAATTTAGCACACCATCACAAGCACCAACACGTTTCTAAAAACCTAAGAAATTAATTAGTCCAGTCAAACATGTATTTTCCCATCCATTCATCTTCAAATCATTAATCTTGTTCACAGTTGTGAGGGACTTGGAGCCTACCCAGGAAGCGTAGGGTACACTGCAGTTCACTGCAAGCCACATAGACACACACACTCATACCCATTTAGACAAACACATTAGCCCAGTTAGCACATCTTTAGAGGAAACCCAGCTTAGAAGAAGAACACGCACAACTCCATTCAACCCTGGAGGTACAAGGCATCAGAGCGACCCACTGAGCCACCATGCCGCTGTGGATATGTATTTATACAAAATAAATCATTTTCTTACTTTAATTTTATTTCCCCCGATTTTCCAGCCCTTGGTTTCCTTGACAGCAGCCTGTGCGTACTCAATATTATTATACAGAATCAAGGCCATTCCTTTCAGTCTGTCAAACACAACCTGGAGGAAACACCAACAGAATGAAACAGGTCAGCTGAGACCCACGAGCAAAAAGGACAGCATGCATCAAGGTGCTATCGATATTTTATTCCACCACTTCATTAGGGATGCACCAAGCGAAGGAGTGTTTTGGTTACCTTGACTACATGTCCATAACGACAGAAGTGGCGTGTGAGGTACTGTTCTGTGATATTGGAAGATAGGCCATCTAGCCACACGCAAGTTGTGGGCATGCTCTTCCCAAAGCCCAGCTACACAAGCGGGAGGCAATGTTAGCATTTCCAGCAACACTACGAAAGCCATTAACAGTGTCATTTGTGAGGCAACCCTGCTTTTAAAAGATAGGAAGAAAAAAATGTGGCGTTTGCTACAAGTAATTAAAGCAGTCACAAGTGAAAGCAGAATAATGAGTACGCGACACGATAAACGATGAACTGGCGACACACCTTGAGCCTGTTGTTGCCCAAGTACTCCCCGTCCATCTTTTTGATGGCCTTGCAGACACTTGCAATGTCACAGTACTGCAGGAAAGCATACTGGGGGGCGCCATTCACTTTTTTAATATCAATGTCCTAGATGTGGGGAAAAAGGAAACTTTCAATGAGAAACAACACTGTCTGGGCTTCATGCAGCTACATGCATGAGGTTACTAAATACAGACTGAAAGCTTATTCCAGGTAGCATGTGATCAAAAACCTGTACATTACTTAGAAAGTAAACAGTATGGATTGTATGACAACCAGCTCCATGCATATTCTGTGAAGATCTAAATATTAACACAAACTTGGCTGAAGTCAATAATTTTTTTTCCCCGTTTCACAGTGCACACATACCACAATTTCCCCAAATCTCTGGAAAATGTTGAGGAGGTCATGGTAGCTAGTTGTCTTCTCCAGGTTGCCTATAAACAGTGTCCGTGTAGCTTTGGGATGAAATTCATCAATGCGCTCATCCAGCGGCCGAAACTCATTCTCACTCTCAGTCTCTGAGAGATGTAATAATGAAGGAGAGAAAGCATGCAAACATCAGCCAAAAGACAGAAAAACATATGCAGACCATAATAAAAAAGACAGTAGAAACCCCGATCCAAGATCCAAGGTGTTGGGGGTAAGGTGTACCTGGGCCATTCCAGGCAGTGACGTCGATTTGCATGCCAAAGAAGAGCTTTCCTTTAGAAGCACACAGGGCCTTCTCCTGGTCCTCCTGCTGTCGGAAGAAGACTAGTCCATAGCGCTCCTCTGACGCTCCATGGATCTGCACTGACGTCACCTTCCCATACTTCTTAAACTCATGGAACAAGCCGTCCTTCAGGCTGGTGTCTGGTGGTCAGAGGTGGTCAATTGATGGTCTGTTTCATGAGATCTCTGTAATGATCAAAACCACTTACCATGGCCTTCCATGCTATGGGTACAACAGGTAGCTTCCAGCAGAAGTGTTACACATGGAGATATCCAGTTGCTCCAAATGTGAGCGTTCTCATGCACTTCAAAACTACCCTAACCAATCCTGGCACCACAAACTAACAAGCTAATTGATTTGATCTACAGCATTCAAAAGGGACAGCATTGAGGACGGACAACCACTTTGGCACCTCAATGCAGAACTAGTACAGTCCAACTAATTCATACTGGTACCAAAGTACCATCATGTGGAAAAGGCACAAATCAATGTAATGTCTGCAACAAACAACCACATACTGTAGCACTTCAGAGGAGTGCATGAATAGTTCTTATGTTCTTATTAACAACTCTGAGCTATTAGTTAAGTTTTCCCCAAGCGAGCTTGATGGGCCGAATGGCCTCCTCTCGTTTGTATAGTTCTTATGTTCTTATGTTCTTATGAACTCACCTGTGGAGCGCACAGGGAGGTTCTGGACCTTTATGCCAAAACTTTTGCGTGGCTCGTCCTTTTCTAGGGCTGATGCTGGCGGGGCAGAGGGGGCAGGCACTGCGGCCGATTGCACGGATCGTGCCGGAGACTCGTCGCTGGAGCTGCTGCTGGAATCGCTGCTGTCAAAGAGGAATAAAGACCACTAAGAGGGAGCAGTATAGTCTGCACATACACATACGTCATTAGACCTGCACACCAACATATGCAGGTCTATCTATTCATCTTCCTTGCACCAGCATGTCCAGTATAGATTGACAGGGAGGCGGGGGTACTGGAGTCTGGCAGCACAAGGCCTGAGGCAGGGAAGCACCCCGGACTAGGTGCCAGGACACAGCAGGATCCAAGCTCCAATGGCGGTGTGGCAGCAGTGGTACCCGTATCACTGTGTCACTGCTTCAGAAGTGTAACCCACATATATTGGCCGGCCAACAAATTTTCCACAAATTTTGATCAGAATCAATAGAAACCACACCACTATAGCACCAATAATGTCTCTTTAACTATTTCTGATGAGAAAATGAACTCTCTCAGAGAAGAAAATGCTGCCTGCATTATAACTTGGGATTCACCCGGCATTATTAGTAAATTCAGTCTAGGTTAGAGCTGTGACAGAATGCCAGACCAAGGGTAATACACATTACCGGGGTTTTACTTACAGCAGTTAGGCATAAGCACCATGAAAGGCAGACCGCCACAGTCGGATGTGGATTTCCCCGGATAAACAAACAAAAATCTTTATCTAGTTCAATGAGTAAAAAGTACATTTCCTAAACAAAATAAAACAGAGAAGGGGGCAGCCTAAAGCAGACACCTAAAGAGTGATAATATAAGAGAGCAAAACTGGGGGGGGTGAGAAGAAAACAATTTCCCAATGGGGACTAATAAAGTATCTAAAAAAAAAAAGGCATCCTACTGTACGAACGGGGAGATTAATGCAACAAACGAACAGCAAAACCCGAATATACATCAGCAAAGCTATAAAAATCCAGAAAGGCTTAGGCAAGCTCAAAGCCCATAAGTACACATAAACTCATAGATAATATCACAAAGGTGTTAGTGATCAGCTGGGAAATAAAATTTTACATGAGCTGATCCCAGCTGACCACAGGCACAAGGAGGGGTACACCCTGGACAGGGGGCCAATCCATCGCAGGGCAACACAGAGACAGACAGCCAACCACACACATGGGCAGTTCTAGAGTAGCCAATCAGACTAATCTGCATGGAACAGGGAGAACATGCAAACTCCACACAGAGGTGTGAGGTGTGCTTGTTAGGCAGAACAGACATTGTACTTTAAAATAGCTCTTTTTAAGAGTTAATCATTGCAAGAGATGTTCAGGTGTTTTAATGATTTTGGCTACATATGAGTGTAGTGCTTTTTATTTGTATTATATATATATGTGTGTGTGTGTGTCTGTATATATATACACACACCTAAAGGATTATTAGGAACACCATACTAATACGGTGTTTGACCCCCTTTCCCCTTCAGAACTGCCTAAATTCTATATGGCATTGATTCAACAAGGTGCTGAAAGCATTCTTTAGAAATGTTGGCCCATATTGATAGGATAGCAT
>JAODKN010000039.1:4001316-4017381 GCA_026774425.1 Petrocephalus zakoni | reverse complement strand
CCCCCACCCCACCCCCACACAATCCCAATCTAATGTGCTCCTCACCCAGTAGGGAATAATGTACTGCTACCTTGCAGCAGCGTGCAGATGGACCCTGTGGAAAACTGGAGCTACCCGTGAACGAGAGAGAGGAGTAAATACTGAGAGGCAGTGAAATAGCAAAGGCTGCATGACTGGGGACAGTGAGGGAAGAGCGTAAGGCAGGCATGTGACAAGCTGCAGTACCGTTACAGCCTCTTTTTCTACTACAAGCTACCGCTGTTAGTGAGGGAGACAGACAAACGACTAGAGAAAGGGGTAGAGCTGGGTGGGGTTAACGAGGGGAGTTAAAATACACAGGGCACGACATACCAACCTTTTCCAGACAGCAGTAACCCGATTTATAATCCCAAATACAAACTAGGCAGACAGAATTTTGTGAGCAAAAAAAAGTAAAATACAAAAGTAAGATGGACATAAAAATGGAGCAAAAACAACAGGAAAAGCAAAAAAAAAACTGCTGCCTTTTCAACAGTGGTAATCCTCAATTTTATAAAAGAAGTCGCTTGGAGGGGCTGAAACATTAACTAATCCACAAAATGTCAATATGCCATTTTCACTGCTTCTCGGTGAAACTGGGTAAAAATTTAAAACATTCCAAGAAAAAATACAGTTCCAAGAAAAAGAGAAATGCGTGGAAATATGTGTTTACATGTATAAATTACTGCATGTGGCAATAAAAGTGGGTAAGAAATAGAAATGTGAAAAAATCATCCACTTTGCAGCTGATAGCCAAAGTCCAGCACATTTACAAAATGTATATTTGGTTTTTAAATCTCAATTGACAGTACTTAAGTAACACCTTCCCAGTGAGAGCAGTAAATCCATCTTCTACCCTCAGTCCAAGTATTGCAAACTCCAATAGTGTTTAAACAAGCTGCAACAGATTCCTCCATTTAGTGAAATAAGCTCCATTCAAAGTTTTCTTACAATCCCCAGGCTGGAAGTGTTGATGGCAGCCATTATCACACATTATCAGTCTGTTACGATAATCCCACCTCAAACTTTTGCGTTTCGTCAGGTCCATTTTCTCTGCATTTCACAAATCCAGGGGGATAACATGTCCTTAGCAGATCTCAGCAGATTGGCCAAATCTCCACCGTGGCAGTTACAGAGGACAGGTAGGCTGGATGTGCCAAAGGCTTTTAGACAGCAAAGATTTTTTCAGTTCTCTACAGTTGCATCCATAGATCAATATCACGGTACATCCAGGAAGAATTTGAGTAATCCATCAGGAGAAAAAAGTATGACATCAGTAGCATCCATGGTGAAATCGAGACTTGTTCCATTTCTATGATGGTTTCTTCAACCCCGCCACAAAAAAGCACTTCCCAAAAGATAGTTCTTTTGTTTTGTATGATCCGACTCAATTCTCAATGTTGTTCTCTTTACCCAGTACCTTCTTGAATTCCACAATTTGTTCTCAAACAATTAAACAGAAATAAACCATAAATAAACCAAAAGCGATTTAAAAATGGAAAACGAGTCATTTGCTCACTTTGTTTTTCTGTCGTTTTTCATAATAATGAAATTAATGCCAAAAGACACATCATATATTTGTGCCCTGTCACCAGACACATAATTCCAGAGAGAAACCGCAAACCCACAATACCACTCACATACGCCTGAATATCCTTGAACGGCCAATGAAAATCCAGCTGAGGTATACATATCCTGCGAATATTATCCATGAAAATCCAGACCACGATGGAACTGAAGGTCATAAGTAACCAGGCCACCGTTAAGAGAGATGCAAAATAAGACCTGTTTTTGCTTATCCAATTCATAATTATATACATATATAGATATAAATATGAATTTTGAGTGTTCTGGTTTGAAAACAAAAGAAGTATGACATTAATCCACCATGTGCTGTACTGTACTCCATATCAGGTGATCCCAGAAATGGCCACTGGGGGCTCCCTCCTGCATCCAAACATCCCTGGACACTTACTGTATCCACAACTTGCCCTGGATTTTCCACAAATGTGACATCCAAAGCATCAAGTAAACTTCATCCAGGGAATTCCCAGTAACAAATATACCGCACAAATACTTATATGAATGTACACAACCAATGAATACATAGGGTTGCCTTTTCCTCTCTCACACATATGCAAACATACACATAAATATACACATATCAAACACATACAGACATGTGTACACACAATGACGATAAATCCTTCATCTCAGAGTATTCACCAGGCATTCCTTACATTTAAAATTAGCTACAGTTTGCCTATCACCCCCCCCCCCCATTCATCAATCCCACAGCCCCCTTCTTGCTTTCAGTATAACAAACATTTTGCTTCCACTTCCCGCAGGTAATCTATTTTGACTTACCCATCCAGTCTGCGCTCATAGCGTGCCTCTCTGCTGTGGAGAGACGCCGGGGGGGCGTACACTGGCCCCCCTGCCGCCCTCGCAAACCCCGAAACATCCCGACCACGAGAGCCTATGGATAGGCTATCGTCCAGGCCACGTGCGGCACTCGGGATGGTCCCAGGTTCATTATAGTCGGTGCGCAGGTCCCTGTCTCCCATTTTGTTGATGGAGTTATGTGCCTTTTGGGCGCTCTTAATGTCCACGAAATCCACAAAAGCCGCCACGCCGCCCTCTGAGCCCCGCTTGGGGAGGACCTTGACACTCTCCACCCTCCCATACCTGCAGAAGAAAAGCGCACACAGAGGCAGTTGGCAAAGCAACAGAGGAGGACATGCTGAAGAATGTCTGCCTGACACGTTCCCTAAGAAGCACATTGTGAGTCACGTTTTACATCATGACATTTCACAGACCACAAAAACTACCACAGGTTTTCCTAAAATTTGGATAAACATAAAATTTAAATTCTGAAATGAAATTTAGTTGTTAATATATGTTTGACAACGGCCAATTTTAAACTAAAACATTTTTATCAAAGTGTAAATTTAAGTTATATGGAATGTAGCTTTGAAAAAAAGTTACATTTAACTAAACTAAACTAAAATTCAGTTATTAAGGTCATAAACTTACATCACAAAAAATGAACAGAAAAATAAAACATTAAAACTTTCCACCCCTCAACATTGCTAAATAAAGCTATGAGCCAGATTGTAGTTCCATCCTTCGTGCAAACTCTGTAGCTACAGAGACAGTGCCACCACCCAATGATATAATTTAAATAAAAGATTACATCGGCATTCCCCACCCATAATTCTAACTAAGAGTCAGGGGGAACTGACTGTCAAACAACAACCTCTTTGGGTACGAAGTGAGCCGAGACTGACTTTGGCCAAAACAGTTAAGCAGCCATATAGATGAGGGACTATGGAACTGTTTATATGGGCTCTGCTGCTGTGCTCTGATCATGGCAAGATGGTGCCAGTATTGCACAACAGAGCTGTCTGACATTTAAACCAAAAGAATCTCAGAATTTCTCTTACACAAAAGATTTACAATGACCCCAGCCCCAGAGAAAATATATTGAGCTTTATAAACATCTGAACGTTTGTTGATTCTGTGGATTATAATGAAATACAATCCAGTACTATAAGCAATGTCATAAATACAATGATTGATAATAGTCCTGTACATTAATGCAGCTTGTCAAGTAATGCGTTCATAACATAGGGATATTGCACTTATGAGTCAGTCTTTAATGGACTGAACAATTTATTTGGATCTAAATAACCAGCTTTTAATACTGTTTATGCCTACAATCAGTATCTTGAAGGAGCATTAAACTAAAAATACTGTGTGCGTATACATATATATATATATATGTGTGTGTGTGTGTGTGTATATATATATATATATAGAGAGAGAGAGAGAGATTTATAAAGGGTTAATATGGTACCTTGCATTTTGTCATACTTCACTAAGCAACAGTAACTAAGCAACTGGAATCAAAACGCCAACCCTAAATAAATCAAAAACATAGACTCAAATTTTAATGTGTACGTGACATACACATTTACAGAAGATATATTTCATTGTACTGTAAGTGAGTTTATTGATCAATGTACACCTACACTAAAATAATAATCATTTCATTCAGGTAAGCAGTACTTCAGTATTTCCGTGTCATGTCCGTGTCAATCACCTAAAACGTGTATATATGTATGCATATGTGTGTGTGTGTGTATATATATATATATATATATATATATATATATATACAGACACACACACACACACACACTCGCCAAAATGGCCGTAGGGCGCGTAGCTGCGCCGCTCCCAGCGCCCCGCGGCCGCAGTGGGGCTCCGGGTCCCAGTCGCGCCGCGTCCTCGGCGCCCGGTTCCCACACTGCCCGCCGATCCCCGGCGCCATTTTCTCAGCCCATTCACGCTGCTTACTCACCGTCCCTTCCCCCCGGCTCCCCCGCATTCTCCTGGCACGCTTTAGCGCTTCCCCAGCCGTCACCCGAGGCGCGGCGAGCGCTGTTTCGCTGCGAGACCCCGCGCCCCCCCCTATGCACCGCGCTCGCTTTTATTACCCCGCCGGGCCCCGCTTTCCTAACGACAGGATAAAATGCTTTTATAAAAGCCCGTAAACATCAGCAAAGGCGCAGCGAAGACGGGGGCGGATGATACCTACAGCTTCCCCCGACGGATGGGGATACGGGCATCGCATTTCGCTATAATCGGGGTTATATATCTATTAGGAGTTATAATAATGGCATTGCTAAAAAAATTGCTCTGGAGTCAGAAAACGATAGAAACGACATGCAATTGAAGAATTATAGACTATAACATTTTTTTTTTTTTGCTTAGCCTACACGGTACAGCCTTTTAAAACCCGTTTTAACGTTACAGTCCTGCTAAGTGCAGAATCTCCCTCGGGGTATTTTTCGGGCGCGTTGCTCACTGCTCTGTCGGTCAGATCAGATTTTAAATAAACCGGTTAATTACGGCATTATATACGGAAATTAGCTGTAAGAAAAGGCAGCACGCATGGCTGTGTCACACAATATGTGCAACGCTGCAAAGCCCCAGTATGTCTTTCCGTCGTCAAAGGCTAGGGATAAAATGAACTTAATGCACATCGCAGACATCGATTATGTCACAAATCAATGCAAAAGCAGAATAATATTTCGTCATTCCAAGAATAATCAAATAATGCAATCAAATAAAAAGCCGGATATTTAAATAAGCAATCTCTAAAGCGCCGTTGGGCTGTAAAGTTGCTTTAACACATCACAGAGCGATCAGTTACATTTTCTCAGTACAAGTGGCTAGCTGTGAATCTAATCTAACATTATTCAACCGGGTGTAAAGCAGACGACAATGCTCTTTATTTTAAAGAACCTGACGTTTGTTTGCAATCAGTTTAAGACTCGTAATATATTTTATTGATAAAGTAATACAATGTTATCTTAACAGCAAACTCATTGATGAACTCATCCCAAAAGGCAAACGCACGGGGCAGAGAGTACTTTTACACAATAGAGGCTTGCTTGATCACCATCAAAGCAGCAAACTTGTCCCTCTTAAGACAAACGTGCATTTTGGAGCACGCATTCCAATGGAATAATTCAATCCGCAAGACTTTGCTCCCTCCCCATGCATCTCCCAGCATCAGTAATACAACACCAGATCAGACCTTCTTAGTCAAGATTTTAGACAAGCGACCCTCAATGTCTTGCCTTTTTACAAAATGCAGCTACTGAAATTGCACGGTCACTTTTCCTCACGGGCTGTCCCCGACTTAGTGGGGACCCTGCGACTTCCATGCTATGTGAGCTTAGTCTCCAGGTCCCCAAGGCATGCAGGCAGACTGATGGTGCTGCCATGAATCAGAGTATTATAGGGATCCCATTTTTTATACATCCCATTCTGAATCACAGAGTGCACCTGGAGATTTAACGCTGCGACTCTAAGCAATCTGACATCTTTTAGGATCGTGACGTCTACCTGATGCGAGTCTTTTTAGCCTGTCTGCATTCATATTCATACATAACCAAGGACCGATTTTAATAATGCAAAGTCCATACCCCTTTAAAGGTAACCAGGTGAAAAAAATTAATTGCATTGTGCCACGTTTTGCATATCAATAAAGAGCAATATATTGTGACTGGACACTCCTTGCCGACTTTGATGACAGTGGTCACCCTTAGGCTGGCGGTCGACTGCACCTCTCTGATGTATAATTCTCTTTCTAACTGAAAACAAGGGTTCTTTCAGCACCACGCGAATCTACCCAAAGCAGCATCGGGAATCAGTTTTAGGCGGCTCGCGGAGAGAAAGGTGTCGACTTGTTCGCTATCTCCCCCTGCAGCTGTTACGGACCTGGCAAACTTTGCAATACGGCGGCGAATAACCCGTGCAACGCCGATGCACATGCACACAGCTCAAAGTGGCCACACACTCCATGTATGTGCAAACAAGCCGACCGCGAAACCTTTGCAAAATGCCAGAATAAATGGGCATGTAATATTTAGTCCCCAGACCGAGACGCCGCGTTACGGGAGACGCGTCGCATGCTGCTTCGTCTCTAATACCCCTTTCATCCCGGCTCCCCCATATCCAATACGGAATACAGTATTTATTCCCCACAAATGAGTTGGACAGCTACCTAGTTATCCCACGTATTCTCCGACAGACCTTTCTGACTAGCTGGCTGCGGGCACTATTAGATGGTTAGTCTACGAGCCTGCGTCCCAGTCCTCCTTCCCCGGCACTCAAACTAGCAAGTGATAAACAGCACAAGTACAAAACGCGTAAAAAATCATTTAGGTTGGCAGCGATTTCCCCCCAGTCCCCATATTCTGGCAGCCTAACATTTCTCACGACGAAGCGGGCAGCCAGTCCGCATCCCCAGCCAGCGCCGAGAGAAAGGCAGCCGTGCACAGGCGCTGGCTGCCGGCTGCCCGCTACGCTTCTTTCCGTCTGCAATCGCATTTTTGCAGCTACGCGTCAACTCACCGTTTGAAATGCTCGATAATTTTCTCCTCTCGCACATTTTCAGGTAAATTCCCCACCCATAGGTGTCTGGTTTCCCGGACCATAGTGTGCCTCCGTGTCCCCCGTGCATACAGATATGTTTTATTACGTTTAGCTCCTATCCTTTTGTATGTTCTGAGTAAAAAATCAAACGCGGAGAGATTTGTGTATAGATCATCAGCGGCTTGCTGCGACCCGATGCCACCATTAGTGCTCTCGCTATGTGTGTCTGTGTGTGTGTGTGTGTGTGTGTGCCTGTGTGTGTATGTGTGTGTGTGTGTGTGTGTGTGTGTGATTCTCCACTTGCGAACGGCGTGCTCCCTATGTACGAGAACGCGCTTTGTTCCAGTTCCCGTGCTAGGGCGCGTCCCCGCTAAGAACCATATCTGTATTTTTTTAGGATGCGGAAACCTTGCTCATTTGATGACTTACAAACCTAACACAGCACATGCCGTGATACTGGCTAATGCAAATAAAAACGCAATGCTCGCCTTTTCGCTTGACGTGGCATCTAAAGAGAAATGATGATTGGAGTGGCCATACAATGGGGGAAATGCATAGCTGAAATAATATGTGATTATTTTGAGCGGTAGCTCAACTGTCAGTGAAGCAGGAAAAATACATACGGTCTTATGTGAAGTTCTTGATGGAAATTTGTGAGTTGGCGACACCAAAAACTTCGTCTGACATTATGAAACCCATTGATCGCTTCTCTCACTGAAATGTATACAAAATTATAATACAAAAACGGAAAGTTATGCAATGATATAATTGATGCTAAAATCAGACTTGCCAGTTTTCAAATCTAAAATATTGTACAAAATTAAATTAAAAAACGATCATTACAATCAAGATATTAGACAGCAACTCATATTGTAAGGAAATTGACCGTAATGATTTTTAGCATTCCAACATACAGTGCATGAAGCAAAAACTCATAAGAAGTTGCTGTGGGACAAATCTCACTATGGTGGTGGCAGACGTGGGAAAAAACAGAATACCTAGTTTAAAAAAGTAACAGCAATGTGAGTCAGATACAAACTCCAAATATGTTTATGTGCAGTTAAGACAAGAATCTGCATAGGATGTAAATTCGTTTGTAGTCAAATGACAATGGTAGTGACGTGAGAGCACATCTGTGGTTAATGCAATCAGTGCAAGTAGCCACTGTAAATAACTGTAAACGTCTCACCCTAGTATTCAATGTCAGCAGATATCTAGAGTGAATTGTATGACTTATGATGTATGCATAATCCAATTATACATCGTGACATTTAAAAAACATTAAATGACAGACAGTGAAATTAGCATGCTTTTATAAATTTGGAAAAGATCAAAGAGTTTTTTTGACATTTGAAATGTGTGGGAACCATTAGTAACGATGTAAACTTCACGACCTTTGCGACAGAATATAAAAGGATGTATATTTTGCCCAATTTGTATTAAACTATGAATATTTGATTATATAATTAATTCCTGTATTTTTCCCCCTTTAAAACCAGTTTGCAGTTCCGTCGTGATCGTCGGTAGTTAATTATAATTCCTTTGATTTATCCCGACTACTGTAATCAATTGGCCAACATTTACGGAACTTTAAAACGTATTTTACATGTACTTGTCTGCAGTGAAGAAATTCTGTGTAGTGTACAACGTGTTCAATATAAAAGCAGCAATGGACGCATTACATCAAAATATAACTTTTTCGAACCTAAGTATAATTATACTGATAAGAGAAATCATACTGGTCAAACAGCTTACGCAAGTTTAAATTAGAATATGTTTGAAAGTGCTTTTGTGATGGCTATCTTTCATTATCACAATTCAAGTCACGCTTCAGGGGATCTTAACTCCATCAAAACAAATCCGTAGGAAAACACTTTCGTTGAGCTTTCGGTGTCAGGCTACGGAGGAGCGCTGCGCGCCTGCGCCAGAATGCGGCAAAACTGGGTAGCTGCAGTGTGGGCACTGCGCATGCGTGCGCCCCGCCCCCTCCCCCCAGCAGCAGACAAAGGAGGGAAGGGGGACTCCCGAGTTTCCGAAATTTCTGGAAACGAAGTGGTGCGAGATGGAAAGCGAGGCGCCGCGGAAGAAACAGGGGACTATTCGGATATATTCTGTTTTCATCTGTGAATTTGAAATGAAACACTTTATACGTTGAAATTTGCTTCTAGTCTAGCTAATAAAATGTTGCTGGCTGTGTTGGTCATAAACCTTTCTGGGGAACTTATGGTGGACACAAATCAGTACCTGTATCTACTTGGTTCACAATAAAGTAAAAGGCTGGAGCTTCTACGTCCATTGCACTCCCAGTTAAAGCTCTGCTTCGCACATACTGGCTGGGTCGTTGGATTTACCGCTACCTAGCTAACGGCTTCGTCTCCACTTGGCTCTTGGAATTATCACTGGAAGGATTAAAAAAGAGAGCTCTGTGGATATACCGCCTATTCATATGATAAGCCCGATCTCTGGTCTACCTGGGGACTCCAGAGGCACGTTTCCGACAGACGGGAACTAGCGCCGTGTAACACCACCGACAAGCCAAGCGCTTAGCCGCACACAAGTTAACACGAATATAAGTCTCATCTTCGCTCCAGGTTATGCCATAGCGCGGTACAATCTTTCCAAACTGACAGGCATATTTTCGGGGTGCTGGTAAGCTGGTAATAATGCCGTTTTCTCCCGCACCGGACGCCATTTTGTGGGGGGCAGGATTTTGACTAATTTGAACCGGCCATTTTGTATTTATCGCGCCAGTCCTCTTAGATGTACATGTGTCAGACGTCGCGGGCTCGGCTGGAATGAAAGGGCCCTAAGCCGACACGGCGAACCCCCCCCCTCACCCCCCCTGAGGCATATTCTGGAGCCGACGGGGAAGAGCAGTCCGCCGAATAGCGCTGTTCGGGGCGGGGGCGGCTTCGCGCCGGCGGATCGATCGCACAGATTTAGCGAGTCTGACCCCATCCGTTCCCCCCGTTCTGCTGGAGCCCTACACCGCAGCCTAGGATGGCCCGTGCATTCGCCTGGCTGTCGTGAAAACTTCATTCGTTAACATCCAATTGTGCACAACGCATGGAGTTTACAATATTGTTTCAACCTTAACCAAACTTAATTCTTAGAAAGCTACTGCAGGTGTTTATGGTATGTTTGTGATGTATGTGACATTGGCAGACAATGTGGTATGTGGCTTACCGGCTCAGGCCTGTGTGCCTATGCTCAGAGGCTCCATCCTATTACAAACATTATATGATAACAAACACAATTATATAATCATGTAATGTTATTAATGTATATTAAAGCTGCTAAGGCGTGTTTGTATGTTAAGGTATACTTACATGCTGCGTATTAATGTTCTGGGAGTGCATTGTGAAGGGGGACTGAATGCTTTTTGAAAGCTTTATAAAGGCATTATGAAGGTGCAGTTCATGTAAAGCATTACCAGACTTTATTTAAAGGTAGATGTCCAGTTCTCTAAGCAGTTCGGGGGATGAATGAACAATTGAAAAATTGGGACACTGAATAATTAGGAACACATTTCCTTTTAGGGTACCTCCTGGTTCTTCACCATGGGTTACCTGCAGTTTTTGGGAAGAACAGTACAGTATTTGCTAAACAAATGTTTGCTGGTATGTATTCTACAAAGTACCAGCAGTTGCAGGTTGGTAATGCCAATGTCATGGTGCATGTGTGTTTAGTGGGCCACATTGTGCCTCCTAAAAATAAAGAAACGTTTAAACATTTAAAGGTTGCATTGTTTCCTGTTACATATTTCCATTGGAGTTGGCAGTTTGTTCATAAAGTTTGGGATCTCACTGCACATGACTAGCAGGCTTGGGAAGTTGATGTACGGGTGGAAAAAAACATAGAATTGTAAAGGAATGGTTCCTGGAATGTGACTGTGAGTTAGTTATACTGCAGTAACCCGATCATAGACATTTCTGGGACGAGAAAGAGTAAACTTTGTGGAGTTTGCCACAATTAAAGCTGGAGAAACTACAGAGTTCACACTTTCAGCATCATGTTGAGGTTCTTATGAGGAAA
The DNA here is from genome assembly GCA_026774425.1 of Petrocephalus zakoni. Classification (NCBI taxonomy): domain Eukaryota; kingdom Metazoa; phylum Chordata; class Actinopteri; order Osteoglossiformes; family Mormyridae; genus Petrocephalus; species Petrocephalus zakoni. Next base: position 4,006,377 of record JAODKN010000039.1, on the reverse strand, counting down.
ACCTCAGGGGCAACTTCCTATTATGAAAGGTGCACCTAATAAAATGCACAAAATGTTTCTATTGAAACTATATTTCAACAGGCAATGGAGTGGTTAAGGGATTGAATAGTAAACCAAAGATGACCAGTTTAGGTCCCAGGAAGGGCCCTTTAGCAATGTAGTTAACCTGGATTACTCCTGTAATACCCAGCTGTCAAAGCTGTAAGTCACTTAATAAAAATAATTGACAGCTGTCTACTAAATATGTTATATTGCATGATGATGCTACAAAGACACAGTAGAAGAGTGCTTGCTAAAATTAGTAGGTTAAAAGTAAGAAATTAGGTCTTAGTCCATCTTTAAGTCTTCACATAGCAAACAGTGGTAAACAAATTTGTGCAAGTAAAGCAAACATGTCCAAGATATGCGTTAAAATATTAGTTCTTTTATGGACAATTTTATTTTAGTGTGTAGTATATTATGATACACCTTTGGAAAATGTGAATAAAAAAATGTTTATGCAAAATAATATAATAATACAGTACATTTATGGGTGGTATGTAGCCGTATGCTTCTAGGTATATGGATTTGCCAGCTCACCCTGTCTGTGGGAGGAGTTTGTGTGTTCTGTATTGGCACAGCTTTCATGTGGGGGTCTTTCTGCTCGCCCAGCACGGTACACCATTACGAAGATGGCTTGCAGGATTAATATGCTGTCTATATTTATTAAATTAGTAAAGGACTACTACCTTAATAAAATGGCATTTGAATTACATGGAATTCATATTTATTTGTGAACTATTTGTTGTGATCATATGTATTGCAAGTTATTATATATATTACATATTATGCATTGCAAGTTATTTTGTTTTTCTCAAGGCAGTTTGGGGAACATTTTAAATCTAATTTTGGCTGTTCTCATCCAAAACCCTCACATCGTCTCTATGGCCTACGTTTTTTTTTTGTGAGTCGTTAATGTAGTGAAAGAAATAAAGGAATAAGAAACTACCCGAGAAACAGCCCGTTTCTAAAGGTTTGTATGAACAAATTAGGTTTGAAGTACAATGCAGTATTTTGGGAAAATTCTGGGGAATCATTAGTTAAGAATCATGGCTTAGGCTAAGGCAGAGTATGAACCGTCTGTAGGCTGTTATTTGAGTTTTTATTGTGAAATGTGCACGTAAGTTGAATTTTAATGGTGGTTATATAAAAATAGAATAGAAAGTGGATTGCATGTGCCCCCTAGGGGCCAGTCAAGGAACTAAATGTATATTCAGAGCATTCAAGAGCTTCATTGTAACGTATATGAAATACAATATTCAAGCAATTTATTGGCATATGTACAGTAGATAGCGAAATTCTTATTTTGTTCGCTCCCTATGCTGCAAAAAATAAAATCAATAACACAGTAGCACATGAAACATGTGTCTACCATAGATATAAATATTAAAGTGACGGAAAAAACTATATAAAGTATATATTGATCCAATAAAATAAATTGTACATGAGAACATACCTACATGTAAATGCCATATGGGAAAAATATGCAATGTGAAGTGACTGGTGCTCATTAGCCCCATATGTGCAGCTTCGGGTAAAGTCCGCATACTGAGTGCAGCGTGGTGACAGTTGTTATAGTACCTAGGGTGGGGGCACAGGTGGAAGAGGGTGGCAATCACGTAAAATTATAGGTTTGAACCCACCTGGAAATTAGTTTGCTCTCAACCAAGATGATCAAATTGCTCCTGCCCCCTGGCTGGCAAAATCTACTTTGTAAGGATCTCCCCCGCTGGCCGGCAAAATGTGCCAGCACCCCCCCAACAAATTTTTTATTTTTTTTTTACAGGTGCAGTTGTTGGTGGTTCTAATGGCCTGGGGGTACAGACTGTTCTGTACAGAAACGGGAGTGATCAGAGTAACAGACAGAGAGGGGGACTCATTTTCAGCCTGGGAGTTTTATGCCTAAGTCCATCCCATTTTGTCTTTGTCCTGGGGGAACCCTGATATATAATGCCATTCTTCAAGTCTTATTATCCTAATACATTTATCACATTTCAAGAAAAAAAATACTAAATTGCACTGTTCGAGCAGCCTGACGTTCTCAGCCCCACTCGGTGTCTTTCTAACGTCCGCCATTTGAGAGAATCCACTGGTTAAAAGCAAATTCACAGGTTGTTTCCTGCTGGCTCAGTTTTAAACCTGTCGAATAATTTAGTTACGGACCAGCACGACAGCTTTAAGCGGTCCGCCGGGAATTCTTCCGAGTCTCCCGAATGGCAGGTAATATACATCCATTTCCTATCATGTATCCAGTCATTGTCACCCTAGACCCAATCCCACGAAACATGGGACACAAGTCAGGGGACACCCTGAATGGAATGCCTGTCACTCTTCAGAAATGCTGAGGTGTAATGAATTTTAAATATTTTGTATTTATTGTAGGTTGTATTTAAGTCAATCCTAGGGGAATTATGATACTGAGTTTGGTAGAATTGTACGGGTAATCTTTTATGTGTGTGTCTATTGGGTGTGTGCATTAACATTACCAAAGTCAATCAAAAATGGAGACAAAGTTTTGTGAAGGTATATGGAATAGGGATGGATGATACAATCCATTGATACATCAATTTTGTTTCGGATCCATTGGTATTCCACTATAAATATGACAGGTTCCATTGAAGGTCAAAGCCCGAAATGTCAGTATAGCTGCCATTTGATTCACCGGGTGTCATTAAAAGCATTGTAGGGTGCTCATCCAAGCCAACATTAATAAAATGATTCTCAATTTCTGTCATAGCACACTTAACACTCAGTAACTGTGACACTTCAAAATGAATTTTTTCACACTACTGCTCATTTTTGAAAGTAAAATTATTGACTGTTGTTCTTCTATCTTTTGCTGAAAAGGTAACATTTTCACTAAATGAAAGATTTGTCCAGACTGTAATAACAGGTTGTGTTCATACAAGGTTTCACAGAAAGAACTACATTTCATATAAGGCTAACATACAGCACTCTTTGAACATATACAAATGAGAATTTTTTATCATTTTATGCTGCATTGCAGGTGAGGCTGACATCCCTAAATTCCTTTATTATTCTGGTCACAACATTTAGTGATTCTGTACTGTATTACTAAGTAAACAAGTTTGCGTGTGAGAGTTATTGAGTCAAAGAATGGTACAGAGCATTTACATATCAGCAAATATGAGAAATCTGAAATTAGACTTCCTTTGTGATTTATTGACATCAAACTCCTAGGCCTTCCCCAAAAGCATCTCTGACAGTATCATAACATGTCCAGATGTCTTTCACTTCTAAAATCGTGCAGTATATTTATACAGCCGGCCATTATGCTTGAGTTAAATATAAGTTATACACGTTATATATAAAATACCATAAACGTAGACTGCACATCCAATCCATTTAAATTCAAACACAGTAAAACACAGATTCTTCCAGTTCACACATGAATATCTTTTGATACAAATTTTAGCCTTTAGGCTTGCTGTATGCATTACTGTGCCAAAGGTCAATCCATTTTTTTGGTCCACTAAATGTTTTTTTCTGATATGATAATAAATAAAGCCAGATATGTTATATGGACATACCATGTTCAGTATGGAAAACACACCTGATGTGTAATGTACCTTTTATATTTTTAATAACTATATCCTGGGTTTTAAGTTCACACAATGAGGTATTTCCAAGTCCAGGTGTCAAAGATTATTTATCATACAACATTGTGACTTGTATGTGTTACCATGTTGAAATGTCATGATGTGTGCCTTAAGTTCCTAGTTAATTGTTCCAACCACCACTAAGCTACAAGCTAAGTTATAATGAAAGAAATAAAAAGAAACAAACTAAAGTTGATAGTTGGCAAAGAGTGGGGTGGTGGCTCCCGCCTCCAGATTTGGGGCTGGAATCCTGTCCCTGCTTCAGGAGGTGTACAGCTTGCATGTTCCCCCCCGCCACGGGGGGTTTTATTCAAGTCCTTTGACTTAGGCTAAATGACGTCTCCAAACTTCCCATAGAATATGCACGTGGCCCGTTTCTAATACTAACATTTATAACAGCAAAATGTGCGTTAGGGGAAAAAAAATCTCCAAAAAAGTAAAAGACATCAATATGTCACAAACACGGGGCATGGAGGGATTGATCCACTCAGCATTTCAGAGGCAAGGGATTTAAAAAAGTTAAACGCACTACAAAACCAAGAGGATCACAACAATCAACTACCATACTAAAGGGAACCAGGCAACAAAGAGAATAGGCCTAGGAAGTGTAACACAAAGCACATCCTAACTTAAAGACCCACTGAAAAAAATATTATAAGCAAGAACTTAAATACACAAACTAAGGAGCAGGAGCGAAATATGAACCAATTAACCAATCAGAGAGGACGTGGGACACTAATCAATCAGGAAGAACAATCAATCATGAAACATGGTGAAAACAGGAAACAGGTGGAACTAATAACAAAGATGATCATGGAACTAGGAAACTAATGGACAAACTAGGAAACATTATGTAACACTAGGAATATTAAATAAAAAGACATTAAAATGATTAGAATTATTAGAGAATTAAGAAAATAAACACCAGGAAAACCAAAAATTCTAAGGAGAACAGAAGTCCAACACAAAACCCAGAACAGGTGAGGCTGGGATTCGCCAGCCTCAAACCCACACCCCACAGCTCCTAAACTGCATACTCAGCCTAGAGAGCTACACAGTGCAGTTGAGGATACCTGCTGACCAAACGGGGAGGTGGAGGAGGACGGAGTCAGAGCAGGCACTGTCCATGACAATATTAAATGTTTTGTTCTCAGATGAGAACAACACTCTAGGTCCCTGTGAGGCCCTGATCAGGAGTATAACAAAAATATTATATAAAACTAAAGGGCATATTGTGTCCGGTTCAGCATAAACCATCACTCAGATTACCCTGCTCTTGTACAGTAACTCCCTCTTCCAGGCAGAGATGTCAATTTCAGGTCCAGAAAGTAAAAATCCAGACCAGGATTTTGTTTTAACCAACTAGTTGAGCACTCTGTGACTGTGACTCTTTATGCTCAAC
>JAODKN010000039.1:3962815-3978284 GCA_026774425.1 Petrocephalus zakoni | reverse complement strand
GCGGCGGAGTAACGCGTGCGGCCGGTTAGCGGCGAGCGGCGCCCAGCCCGGAGCCCCCCTCATCCCCCGCTCACCTCCCGCGGCTCCCGTCTGCGCTCCCGGCCTCCCGCCACCTGCCAGCGGCGTCCACCTTCGGCAGCGAACCGAGGGCCTCCGTATGCGCGGCGTCCCCGGCCCCGGCAGCAGCCCGAATCCCGGTCCCGGAGGCGGCTCGGCGAGTCCGGCCGCGTAGGAGCGCGACGCCGCTAGCTAGACCGCACTACAGCTCTCGCAAACGGGCTGGGGAGGCTGCGAAGCGCCGCGGCTCCTCGGACCACCCGCCTTCTCGCAATTTCGCCCTGGCCTCAGACTCTTATGTCCGCATTAATAGCGTGTATCGCTCTCGCCGTATCTCATCGACAGCCGCTTCCTCGGTGCTAGCAGGCGCTCAGCGGCATCCACACGGACGCCATCTTCCCCGTCGGCAGCATCACCATTCCGGTGGGCCGCGGGAGCGCGCACGCACGCACGCACGGCGCGACGACGCCAAGGGACAGTCTGCGAGCGAGCGCGGCGCGCGCTGCTTGTCCCGAGGACTCTTCTTCAGGCTCAAACGGATTTTCATTAACTGATATATACATTTCAAAAGGAAATATAAAAAATAAATAGTAAACAAAACACAAAAATTCACGTTCACCCATTATCATATATTGGGTAATTCTTTATTGCCACTTTAAAAGTAGACGTTTAATTTCTGTCAGTATCATCAAATGCTCTCCCCTCTTTTATATTTTTCATAATTTGTTCATGCATTATATAAACTAAATACATTTTAATAAGTATCAGCTTTCCCCCATCTAGGTTAATGTATATTCATTCCAATGGATTAAAAAAAAAGATTTCAGACCGACGTAAGCAGGTCATTAAAGACATGAGATCCTCACACCTACTAACAGGTGAGCCATTTGCAGTGCCAGACCCAACACAGCCTGGCAATGAGCCATCTTCTGGCTGAATTGATTCAGCAAATCGCAGTGCTGTTCCCCCATCTCACAGAAGTCAAACAAAGCTATTCCGAGCTGTAAGGATTCACTGACTCAAGGTTCCAGATTTTTAATGGCCACATGCCTCAGTGTGGTGGTACACCAGCTCTGAAGTGAAATTGTCATTACTCCAGGCCATGCAATAAGCAGGGTAGGATAACCGAAAACGTTACATAAATTAACAAAATAAATATAAAAAATACATGAATGTATAAATAAGAATATATAAGAATAACTTATAACAAGAAATTGTTCAAAGTGCAAAGACTCGTGATCATATTACCATTGATCATTCTGAGGGTATTGTAATAAATACTAGCTAGCACCCATCAGCAGTAAAACATAGCGATTAAAAAACTTCATGACATTCCAGCTAATAGTTCTTGCGAATATATTCTCCGAAACATTTATTTAGTTCAGGGTCTTGGTGATCCTGGAGCTTATCCCAGAAAAAAATGAAACTGGTTCCCCCAGACTGCCCACATTTTTGATCTGTCCCAGCTCCCAGAACGGAAGAAAAATGCGGACTGTCTAGTAGGGAGCTGGGAGGGAGCAAAAACATGGACTGGCTAGGGTCCCAGAGGATCGGGTTGGGAAACACTGCCCTAGAAGACACTCCAATGCATCACAAGGTTTTGAATGAATGAATGCCACCCTTTAACAGGCCACAGGAAAGCTGCCCAAGAAATCTAGTGATTTTATTTCTTTGGTGATGTTGTGAATAAAACTGAAGAGCAGTTAATATTACAGTTAATATCACCTCTTTATTTATAAAGTTGTATATAGACAATATACATAGTACATAAAGCAATACAAATAATGGTAATGAATCTAGTATTGAATAGAAATATTTCACACAAAGTTGTACATTGAGGGCAATTTATTAAAGATGTCCATACAACAGAGCAGCATATCTTTCAACAAATGAGAGGCATGTAGAGGAAATCCATGCAGATATGAAGAGACCATATACTGACAAGTGCTGTGGTGCAAAAATCCCCCATTTCTCTAGATTTGTGAAGGCCTATTCTATTGAACGGTGTTATAATATCAAAAGGCAAATATGCTATAACTCTCTGGCAAAAAGAGAAGCAATATGGAGATTTTTAAAGTGACTTTCTGCAGGCTTTCTTGAGTGTCAGCGAACTTAAAACACAGGTGAATAGTCCTTATTGGGTATATAGTTTATATCAGAATAAAAACAGGACATGCTTAAATGATCACATTTAATACATTTAAAAGGTTGACCTACTCCTTGGACCTTGATTTTAGTATATAATCAAGGTCCAAGGAGTAGGTCAACCTTTTTCAGAGCTTTAATTATTCTTGGAATGCTGTCAAGTTCTGAGTAGGGTATTAGATCATTCTCGAAGAGGAAAGCGAGCTGACATTCTTTATATCTGGGGACTGAGCGGGGGCAGGGAAGGAGTCCAACTTCATCCCAGTGTACACTTGAATTTATTTAGTGGTGTGCTTGGGGGCAAAATTGTCTTAGAATATATGTACACCACGAGGGAACAGAGTTTGCACCATTGAATGCACCTGGTTCTATAAAATAGCCATGTACTCCCTGGATGTTCTATGACCATGTAGAGTAATCCCTAGACCACAAAATGGTTGCCCAAATAAACCTACATTGTGTACCCCTGCCTGGGAGAGGCCACAGACCCCTGAATCTCTGACCAAGATAAATGATTGGAATTCCATCAGATATTTATATTCAATACTACATTCATTACCATTACTTGTTGTTTATTTACTACATATATTGTTTATACATAACTTTATAAATAAAGACATGATATACAATCAATATTAACTGCTCTTCAGTTAATATTAACTGCTATTTTACTCTTAAGTACACAAATGGAGAAAAAAAATGCAAACTTTATGGTTCAAATGTATTCCCCCTCGTCTATTGACAGCAGTACAGAGCACATTTTATATTATAAGTAGTTTGAAAGTTATTTAGCACCCCAAAAACACCAAAGGCATCCTGACTGGGAAGATGATCATCCAGGGTGAGGGCTGCCTTAAGCTGCACAAATGCTCTCCCCTCTTTTATATTTTTCATAATTTGTTCATGCATTATATAAACTAAATACATTTTAATAAGTATCAGTTTTCCCCATCTAGGTTAATGTATATTCATTCCAAGCAGAGCCCTACACAGGCTGCTTCGTTCGGATGTGTACTCCCCAATCTGCAAGTCCTCTATAGGAGGCGCTACAGACACAATAAAATAAAGCTAAAAGAAAATAAATAATCCAACCCTCCCCTACAACGGCCTTTTCTCTCTGCTGCGGTCTGGGAGGTGCAACTGCAGCCTGATGGCCGAAATGGAGAAACAAGTCTCCCTCATCATATCTATGCAGCATTATGCTGGCAGGGAATTACGCTACGTCCCAACTGTGACTCATGATCCGTCACGGGCAGGAGCGATTCCCCTCCAGCACAGTAGGTGGCAGCAGCACTCCGGCGGGCCTCTCTGGCGCGGGTTCCGAGAGGAAGAAGCACGCGTGGCTGCCGGAGTGCTGGGGGGCCTGGTGTCCGGGCGCTCGGAATATGGATGATGAGATCTCAGATAGCTGGGAAGAATCGGCAGAGGGAGGGGTAAGACACGGGCCCTGAGCGGCTGCTCACCGCTTCCAAGCTCCGGGGGACTTAGGGGGGGATCCCGGGCCGCCATTTCAGCCGCGGAGGCTTCGGGGAGGCGGCGTGAGGAAGCAGGCCGGCGCTTAAAGGGGCAGGACGGCGGCCGAGCGGGGCGTTGGGGTCACAGTCGTGGCTATAAAAGCCACAGCTCGGGGGTTTGGCGGTATTTAGCGAGTTAATCCCGCAGTAAAAGAATATCGGGTGTTTTCTTCGGGAAAAAGGGAAGAAGTGAAGCCGGCCTCCAGTCCCGTCTGAGCGGCACATGTGCTGGCGGTCCTGGGGCCGCGGCAAGGTTATCTGCGCCTGCCTTGGGCTGCTTTCGGGATCCCCCAAGCCGAAAGCGCCTCCCCTCTCCCAAGCAGCTCTTTAAACTTTATTTTCGTTGATGTGACTTAATTGGCCGCAAACGAATAAACGTGGTGTCTTTTGTGTTTAATTAGCAAGTATTGGATACTTGGCTCATTTTACAGGCATTCGTATAGTAAGCAGTACAAATGTACACCAAGGATCAAAGAAAATGGGGGGGATCCGTATGGAATGTCACTTGTTTTTAATTCCATATCCTGGATAACAAAAAAAGTGCATTTTTGGATCATTCGTCACGATATTTGCCTAGACACGCCCGGCTAGAGTATCCACACTGCTTAAGAGCAAGCAGATCTTTGACTTGGTCCACATCGTTTTCCCTGCATTATAGGAATATATATTGCAGGGTTTAACATTTAACGTAAAGTTAATATTAATTTATAAACAAGTACAGCAACCCCAGCCGTAGACACCCGGCTCCGATCTCTGCTGAAACACACTTTGTTATTCACCGTCCAGTCTGCGGTAGTGAAGCTCTCCGTCTGTCTGATCTAATATGCTTATCATTTCGCTCTGAATTACTTTGTGCAATAGATAAAGATGATCTGACTTTTTAGATGTTGTTTTGACTTTTTAGATGATAATGTATTGATGTTTTGACTTTTTTGGGTACCTGTTAAATGATGCCTGCTTACCTTTTCTCCTTTTCCCCCTAATGCAGGAATTGCAGAAACGGGGGGAGAAATTGAGGATAAACCAAAAACACAGGTGGGTGTCGCTAAGAATGATCTATATCGCTTTCAGTTAAAATTGATCCCAGATATCCCTCTCCATGGTTAATGTTTGCGTATGTATAAACTTAAAAAATAGGTTGGAAATATAGATATCATGTAGTTTTTTAACAAACCCTGTGACCCCGGGATAAAATTCTGGATGCCATTGACACTTATGTTTGCTTCAGCAGAATTTTGGACAGCAGTTCTGGCCACTGTCCCCTGAAGACTGCAGCCATCATGATCCAGGACAGCTCCCTGCCTGCAGCCCCCCAGCCTCAGATCCGCATCTTGAAGCGACCTTCCAGCAACGGTTCTCTACACTCCCCTGCCGGGCCGCCCCGACCTCTTACACAAGTCAAGTCCCTGGCCCAGAGGGAGGCAGAGTATGCGGAGGCCCGCAGGCGAATCCTGGGCAGCGCCAGCCCAGAGGAGACCCCTCAGGACAGCCCAAATGCAGTCAGGTAAAGACCTCTGCCGCACAGTAGTCTATACTCTCAAAACAGAGATCCTTTATCAGGAGAGAGCTTGAAAAGTTGGCAGGCAGTTGGTCCATATTGGATTTAAAAAAAAAAAAAATCACTGTAGGATAAAGGCATAAATGGCTGCAGTATGTTAGGCACATGCAATTTTCACAGCACAAGGATATTGCCAGTCAGGTGGGTTGAAACCATTTATAATTTACAGTAAAACATTTGTACTCTGTCATAAGAAACAAAACTTGGCAAGCTTTGCAGTTTTGATGGTGGTTCCTTTTCAAGATTATCTAGTATATGTCTGGAAATCAGTATAAAGTTTACCAGCGCTGCTTTTGCAAGTGCTCTCTCAGCCACTCATCCTTTCTGTTGGAGCCACTTGTAGACCGTGTGACCCGTTTGTGAGAAATGTAACAAAAATGAGTGAGGAGGAGAAAAGTGAACGAGCTGGTCACCAAAAGACATTTGTCTTCTGCTGCACGGAAATATTTTGGATTCCACAGAGACTGATTTTTCAGCATGGCCTCTTGCCTGTTGGCACCATCCATGCCATCACCACCTACTTATTTGACAGACCCTATTGGTCGACAGTAACAAGTTCTAATTGGCTGTAGCTTATTTGGGGTAAATTCTCAGCTCCTTTTTTATTTTATAATTATCACGATATTGTAAAAAATTTCAAATGGAGTAGTATGAATTTTTTGAAAATTCTTTTGATATAGAAAAGGTAGATGGTTGTTGCGTTAATCTAGAAGTGGCTTTTTGTATGTTGTTTTGGAGAAATCCAGGTCTGACTTAAGTTATCTGTGTCTCATATTGCGTATGTCTGACCTCTTTAAATAAGACTTACTTCAAAATAACATACTAGTCCCTTGGATGTAACTACACACACGTTCTGTCACAGCTCAAGCCTGATGGAACTGTTCAATTTGCCACTCTCAGGTTGGGATTGTTTGTAAGTTACAATGTGTACAAGCTTCTTCTCTGGTCATAAGGGTATCTGCAGGTTTTCTGTCAATGAACCTGTATCGATTAAGTGGGGATGGATCCACAAGTAATGGCTGTGGTAGCTCCTATAAAAAAAATGTTTGTGGAGAAAATATGCAACCAAATAATAGTATTTGCATAGTTATGACATAACTATAATGTGTGATTGTTTGTGTGTGTGCCCTGTGATGGATGGGCATCGATTGCAGGGAGTACCCAGCCTTGTGCCCTGTACTGGCTGGGACAGGCTCCAGATCCCCTAATTGGGATTATCTATAGGACTAATGGTTATATATCTTATTTTTTTGATGTTTTGAACAATCTTGTTTAATTCTCATTTTATCACTATGTAAAATACAATACAGCATTTAGGATCCTCATACAGGTTGATCCTGGGGGCTTTGGTGCCGAATAAGAGACAGAGGCACACTGTGATTTTAGGCCAACTAGGCTAAAAAAGTTCAGTCAGTCTGAGTCAAGGTCTAGATTTTGTTCTGAGTGGGACCCTGTGTTACCATTTTGTTGGAAAGCCATTTAATTGTTAATTGCCTAACACCTCTTTGAATTTCTGAAGAAAAACCTGTCGTTTCATTTGTTGATCGGAGTGCAGCACTGAATACTTATTTTTGCACGGTTCTGTTTTCAGGTTTGGTCTTAACGTTTACATTTATGGCATTAAGCTGACACCCTTATCCAGAGTGACTTGCATTACACATAGATTTTCTGCATAAGCATTAAATATCAAAGTAGCGTTTCATTAGTGAAATACCCACGTTTGCTCCTAACCCTAACTCTGCCTGTACCTTTTCGTTGTATGACTGAATTGGAGCGCTCAGTGATGAATGTGCCACACATGATGCCCTGTGGGATATGTGCTGAGGATAATCACTTCCCTAAGGGGGAACTGGCGCTGTAAACAAATATCTTTCTTATCTGAGTGAGTGAATGCAGTGACGAGCAGAGGCATGCTGGCTATAGATGCACCTGTTTGCTGATGCGCACAAGCTGACCACCGTCTGTCTCCCTCTCACCCCGCAGGCCGGTACGGATGAACACGCCCCAGTCCCCCGAGGACTCCCGCGCTAACAATCAGGCTCCGCGGCAAGCCGTCAGCCCTGGGGGTGCGCAGGGCTTTCGCCAGCGCAGATAGAGGACGGTGGGGGGTGGGGCATGAGCTGGAGGTCATCTTGGCCAGGGGCGCTGAATATTTGGGGGCAGGAGGGGGCGCAGTGCTCCCTCTCTGCCCGGGGTGAGGATGCCCTCCGCTGCCGCGCTGTTTGGGGAAAGAGGGAGAGATGCACGAGAGGAAATCGGGCATTGGACGTGCAGGCCGCCGGCAATTTCTCCCTTCTTTCACTTGACTATATGCACTGTGATGTTGCTTCTTCAAGACACTGTTCACTGTGACCCCCCCCCTCCCCTTCTCCCCCCCATGGCCCCAGAACTGCTTCATTACCTTTGTGTCCACCTCAGCTGCCTCAGCTGGCCCACTGTGGCTGGCACTTGGCTTCTGAATGAGGGGTAGCGGGCATTCAGGGCCAGGCAGCTGCCAGCTTAGGCCTTGGGCGCCGGCCTGGTTTGTGAGGCGGAGCGGGCAGCCAGACCCTCTGAGGCTGGAAGGCGGACGCTGGGAGGACAAACTGTCAGCCATAGATGAAGAAAAGAATGGAAAAGTTAGTCCACCAGCATCTCCTAGCAATATTACGTATAATAATAATGATAATCGTCCCTGTTATATACTGTCCACATGGTTAAGTTTGTCAGTGTTTTCTTTTAAATTTGGTTTGAATAGTCTGATTTTATAATGATAACGTGGTGGGTTTTAAATGGGCGTGAGGGTCAGGTGAGTGTCGGATTTGTGTACAGTGCTGTTTACAGTTCTTTTTTTAAAATTCTTTTTGTCTTCCTTAGGCTCAGATTTTCTATTTATACATTAAGATGAAACGGCAACTAGGATTACACGTAAATCACTGGTAGACTGAAGTAAAATTTTAAGTTTTTCTGTTTTTGTATTTGATAGCAATTTAAATTGAGATCAACAGGAAACTTTTTTTACAGAAAAATTTGTACCAGTGTTTGAACTTGGCCTGTGGTGCCTAGAACAATGAAAAGCCTTCTAATAAATGGGTATTCTGTGCTGGGTTTTCCTACATTTTTCTTTCTGCAATGTATTGACTGGGCATGCAGTGACAGCATGGAGATGCATAATCAGATTCTCTCCTCTGTATACATTTTGGGGAAGGAAATTAATGAGATTTTCTTTGGGGCGCAATGAACTGCAGAACCTGTGATGTGTCTGAGTTTAACTTGAAATGTGGATAGAGATCATCTGGGATTTTCAAAAACGTGCTTAGAAGAGAGACTGATTCTGAGAGCTTTGAGCATTTCTCTTCCATGTCTTGCAGATGATGGAATGAATCTCAGTTTTGTTTGCCTGGCACGTTCCTTACTCATTCCCACCTTCCTCTGTATGTGTCCTGGTTACACTAGTTTTATCTGCTGCAAGGACATGGTGAAGCCGGCTGACAGCTTTGGTGACCTTGTTAGGGAAGGGAACGTGTTGGGCATGAGAGTACGAATCAAACGATCCACGTCAGGAACATTTCTGTACTTTTTACCGTTTGCCTGATTATTAAATATTAGGGTGGTGCCTTTAGTTATCTGCAAGTAATCACATTACTCGACAGGGAATAAAAATGGTTTTGGGTGATTGCAGAAGACATTTGACCTTGTGAATGTGCTGTCAAAAAGTATTTGATGGCTCTTATCACTGCGCCAGAGAAACATTATTTGGATGACGATCCACAGCTGATTTCAAGACAAGTCACATCAATAATGAAGCAGCAGTGCTAAGTGGCAGCTGTAGAAGACGTGGTGTTCTCCAGCTGAGGAACATTGTATAGCGGATGATTTGAGACAAGTCGCGTCAAAATTGAAGTAGTGTCACTGCTAAAACATGAAAAGACAGCTACAGACATCTGGTCACACTATGTTGGGCTTTTAATAGAGATTTCGGAGATGCGTGTAGGGGGTGTGTAGATTGTAGAGGTTGGAGGGTGTGGGAGGAGTAGGGATAAGATGGGGGAGGGGACGACGGGACCGTCCAGGGAATACGTTGTTGCTGTTCCGACAGCATCTAGTTTGAAGTTTTCAGGTATTTTATTGCACGTGTAGTGTAATACAATTATTTACCCTCAATTGCCATGTGTTAAACTTAAAACCTTAAACCCCTGGAGTACCATACTGTCTGTGTGTTTATCGGATGTGTTGCTGGAAGAGTCAACTAGGTGAAGCAAAATCTCGTGTGCTGCTGTAACTCAAACATGGCCAATTCCTGATTTATTTAAAAAGATGAATTTCTGCTTCTCAGTGTCGAACCGGTCTTGCATCGCACACTTACACAGATTTGTGATGTATTTCACTGTCTTGCAAATTTGTTTAAATATTTATTAAATGCTGGAAGCTCTACAATAGCAGTCTGGCTGCTGGAGGGTTAATAGATGGTCCATCAGGAACGACGCATGATTTGTGAATGTAGGCTGTTCTTTTTTTAAAAAGGATTCATTATAGCACTGTATTGTTTTTAAAATCATTTGCTTTGGGGATTTCACAATATTGCTTTAAAATCTTAAAAAGATAAAAAAATTACTTTTATATTTCACCTCTTGTGAAACCGGTCAAATTTCATGATTTTGTTATACAAAATAAATGAATAATTTTAAAATGTTTTGCTATTATTGAGGAATATGTGTAGTTTTGCAGCAAATGTCAAATGTCTTTAAAGAAACACATTACCGTATGCAAGCTGGAGGTCTGCTGTCTTTGTTCATTCACTTCTCCTCCAGCCAGGAATGACAGATGAGTAACTGAATGGGATTATCTCTAAAAGTGTAAAGCTAGTGATTGCCATGTACCCGATATCTCTGAAAACACATTGTGGAAATGTATAATTCCATTTGTTTGTATTTCATTGCTTTGTTTGCATGCATATGGACTGTATCACCCTGCCACTGGCCACATGAATGCTACTCGAGAGGTTTGGTGATTCTGAGTTTTCCATAGTGTGAGCTTTGTGAATAAAATTGAAAGAGCAGTTAATACTGATGTTGGATCACCACTTTATTTTTAAAACATTGTATTGAAACAATAAACGGAATGCCTGTGAATCTCATATCAAATAGAAATAATTTGTAGAATCCAGCTTCCAACCACTTATGCTGCTTAGGGACAGAGGGGCAGGAGGTCGGGGTGCAGCCTGGTCTGTATGCCAGATCACTGCAGGGCAAACAGTCATAAAGTTTAGGCAATTTGGCGGCAGTTGTTAGCCTAACTGCTCTTCTTTGAGCTGTTAGAGGAGACCCACACAACCTGGAATGAACACACAAACTCCTCTGCACTCGGCACCCCACACACATGAACGAGTGTTTTTTTTGAGGACTTGCTCTACTTCTGCGGTCCTTTGGTCCAAATGTCTCACAGACATTCGTCAGGTGCGCACTGAAATTGCTCTTAGATTCCCACACCGTTGTCATCGGAGTGTGGAGCTTGTATGCTTCCCCATGGCTGCATGGCTTTCTCCCGGCTACTCTGCTCCCCTGCCACAGTCCAAAGACGCAGCGGTGCAGTGGTTACTCATAATATTGCCCAGGGTCACCCCTACCCCTCGGTTCATATGTTAATCGTAAAATCAGTCCTCCTCATATCACACTGGCACTGTATAATTATGCGATAGATCATTCAGTGCAAATAGTAGCACGAAAGATAATTGCTGGCTCTAGAAATAAGACATCATTGCTGACACATAATGGGTAATTGAAAAAAGATTCCTTGAGTACCAAACAGAAGGAAACGTGCTTTATTACAACGATACTTTCAATTGCACTGTTTATGATGAACCACAGCTTGACGGTTCTCAGGAAAATGACATCTGTAGACGGAAGAAACGTCAGCCTTTGATATGCTGATGACACCACACTTAATATGGGAAAGTGACAATTTGAATATATTTGAATATCAAATATAGTGAAAAGACAAAACTACAGCTACAATGTGAGTAAAGCAAAGGTGATGGATACAGCACTGACAGTTAACATCAATGTAGACAGTGATGACAAAGTTTGTAGTCAGCTTTTGCCTCTTTGCAGCAACAACAGATAGCACAGTCAAGAAACATGTTGCAGACTGGAATTTGGCTGACCATGGGGGGAGAAAACAGTACTGAAGTGTCAATAAGAAGAGGTCAAAATATTTTGGTGTTTCCTGAGTCTTTATGGGTGTCTGAAGACTTTTAAGATTATCATGGATTGCAAAGGACAAAAAAGATGTGGATCAGATCAAGCCTGAAATATCACTTAAAGCTCTCATTTGGGCCTTTTAGGAGAAGACCCAGTGCATTAGACAAAGACATAAGGAAGAGGAAGCCTGCCAACAAGACAATGGACTTAATCATCATAACAATGGGCATGGCTTTGAGAAACCTGAAGACCCAGGCAGAAGGCAGGAGATTCTGGAGGAATGGCTTCTGTATGATTTGCACAAGTCAACATCGACTCAATCGCACCCGATAATGAGCAGCCTTGAATTTAGCTTTTCCAAGTCTGCCACCAGCAGTCAGGGCCTCAGAACTCAGGTGCTCACCGATACTTTTTTGCAATCTTTTTTTGTGGGGTGGGGGGCATATTTTGCATTGTCTTTATAGGCCACATCAAAGGGGGGGCACTTTCATTTGTTCCGATGGGAAAGGAGCAGGTGCTCGGCCACACCAAGGCCATTAACACACAACCTCCCCCCCAGATGTGCCTGGAAGACACTTTCTTCAAAGAGTGGGAAGGTAAGATGCGAGTGCCATTCAGGAAGTGACATTCATGCCGGACAATGCTCCCTCGCACGTCTGTTTGCTCCACTCCTTGGATAGCAAAAAAAGGCTTTAAATATGACAGAATAATGACACTTTAAAACAGTCTTACCCAAGCAAACTCTCTCTGCCTCCCCCCTTCAATAACTTACCATTTGCAGCCCTCCACCCCCCAGTGGACATCTACATCATTGTAGAAAACAGCCCAGGAGCCTCTGTGCATGTTAAAGTGCCTCTAATTGGCCACTGGTCTTGCTCACCCGATTCAAATGCCATAGAACATAGAGATGGGTCAGATTTACAGTTTGAGGAACCAGCACACATCTCAGAGCAGCACCTGTCAGGCTGCTGTGGCTGAAAACAGGCACGAGAAACTAAAGAGAGTGAGACAGATTTGGAAAGTGCAGTACTGCTGTATGTTATTCTGGTGTTATTTGATAAGCATACTTGTTCGTTGTTAGACTGAAAAGTGCATTGAGGAGAACCTAATTTATATGGTTGCTTAATAATTGTGCAAATTTATTTTTAAACAACTTATATTTTCCCTCGAAAGAGACAAATCTCATGTTTCCTTTTTATTATATATATGTTCAACAATAATAGCAATCCTGCCTGATAATTTTGCACACTGTAGAGTGGGGTGTCTTTTGGGACTTGAACCGGTACATTGTTTAATCCATGTCCTTAACATCAGCTTAAAATTAAATGAAAAGTCCATAAATCCATCTTCCATAATCACTAATTCCCCACAGGACTGCGGTGGGAACACCTTCGATGTGGTCTCAGGCCATTTAGGGCATGCACACACTGGAATACCCAGAGGAAATACACACATACAAGGTGAAAATTCAAACCATCAACCCTGGAGGTGCGATGCAACAGTACTAACCAGTAGCACCATGTATCACCCTGCCATCCCCAATGTAAAATTGAATCTAAAAATTGACATGGAATTCAAACAAAGCATGAACCTGAAAAAGACATTGCTTAGATGGGAATGGCATAGACCAAACATATGTCTGGTAGGTAAATGAATAGAGAAAACTCAGCATAAGAACATAAGAAATTTACAAACGAGAGGGGGGTGGCATTTTACCCATAAAGGTATGTTATCTAGTCAGTACTGGTGTGGTAAATACTACTGCACTATGCTCCACTGTGCAGCAGGAGTACCTTCTACTTTAGTATAGTCAGCCCATGGGTCGCTATTAATAAAGGTGTAAAGTCTGCAGGATATCTCATATGGAGAAACTGCATTCTTTGGTACTAAAACCCTTGAGGAAGCAAAATTATTACTGAACAAACTACACACAGTCCTATTCCTTCAGGTTGAGTAGATATAAAGTGTGTTTAATCAATGTTTTATTTATTTATTTATAGGGCACAGTTCTTTAGCCCTAATTTTAAGGGAGATATATGATATTGGACGTGTATAAATAATTCACATACATACCTGCATATAATGAGAAAATAAACATTTAATGTCTTAGATCAAAAACACAGAGTTGACTCTGCTGTCACATGTAAAATGTCAGCTTTTCACAGCCCAAGCAGAAGTCCAAAGTACTGCTCAGATTTTGGCAACAAATCCTCGGTTCTCCTGTCAAGGACTGAGATCGGCGATGCTAACTGATGCCAATCACAGAGCACTGTGTCGGCGACAGGGACTGGTCAAGGGGTGGCCAGGAGGAGGCATCTGACAGGAAGCTTTCCAAACGTTTGTACAGTTTTTTGGACTCCTTCTTCTGCCTTAGTCCTCGCAGGCAGTCCAGTGCACCCTTGTCAATCAAAACCTATAAATAACAAGAAGATACATACACATGAACGAACAAGTGGAGGAAGTAGCGGAGATGAAAAGTATGGAATAAAAGGGCAGCGTCAGACTTGGTATATGTGGTTTGAATCTTAAAAACATCTTTGCCCAACCTAAACGCAGGCTGATTGGCTAGGGCCGAGCCCCTGACGATAGCAGCCAAAGAAGCTACTTGCCTCCAACAGGTAACAGGTGAAGAAGTTGAGTGCAGCCAGAGCTACCAGCACAAGTTTATAGTTCATGTCTGTGACTTCGCTGAGCTTGAAGATCCTTCGCAGGATGAACACTGGATACAAGACCAGCCAGCTCATGGCACCGAAGAAGACCAGCAGCAGCACCACAAACAGCACTGGGCCCACAGAAAGACAAAGTGGACACGCTGTCAGGGGAAGGGTTTTGCAAACACTACTGGGGTAACATTATACCATTACAGCAGCCCTGTGGGTTATTACCATTTGTATAAAGAGGCTTCTTATAAGGGTAGCCTTTGGTCAGCACCACAGCCATAATGATGTACTGAAAGCCAGACAGGGCAAAGACACTGGTGTCCTCAAAGTTAGGCAGGTTGGCTGCTCCAGTCACAGTTGAGTTGAGGGGAGTGTACCTGCAAGAGATATACAGGACATGTAGGAGGTACTTAAATTCAAAGTAAATCACAAAGCTGACACGTTTGCTAAGGGTTTCGCGATTCTGAAACCGAGACCGAAACCACGCTATTAATGTTTGCAGTCTCTTGCCGTGGTTCCGGAAGACAGAACCAGGAAACCCGCTCCCCAACCCTCTGCCGCCGGTGCTGCAGACGCAGCCTGTGAAGCTCTCGTTACCTCAGTAAGGTCACGCAACTCATTTCTCATTTTACAATTAACACTATAACACATGTAAACAGATATGACAAGCTGCATATTTTGAAAAAACTACACATTACACCTATTTCATTGATTTCCAACTGTATGTCACACGACCATTTTAGTCCTAATATAATCATAATCATAATAAATTGTTCACGTCTGCGGTAAATGAAAGTTTCATTAACTCAAGATGGGTAATAACCCTCTTTAGTGTTCCAAATTGCAGGTGATTTAGTAAAACCCATACGTTTCTTCCCCGTTTCTTAACCCAAAAAAAATATATAAAAACACGAGCCCTGAACCGAACCATGCATCTGGAGAATCGTTATACCCCATTGACCCACTTATACGGACTGATATTTTACTGCCTCTGTCAGGATAACAGCGAGATGGGAGCAGCAACTGCTACACTATGCTACACTATGCTACACTATACTCCAAGTTTACAAGCCGCATCATGCACTTAGGTCACAGAATGCAGGTCTCCTTGTTGTCCCATGTATAAACAAAGTGACAGCTGGCGGTAGAGCATTCTGCTACAGGGCCCCCATATTGTGGAATAGTTTGCCGGCCTATGTTCGGGATGCTGAATCGGTCTCAGTCTTTAAATCTTGACTGAAGACCTATTACTTCAGTTTAGCTTACCCGCAACCTAACGCATAATACAATGTAACTATGGCCACTGGTGTCGCTGTACATGCCATGTTTTCTACACATTAGTGTGTCAATGCATGT
>JAODKN010000039.1:3905485-3930539 GCA_026774425.1 Petrocephalus zakoni | reverse complement strand
CCATTGGTGCAGTCCCAGGTTCGATGTGGGGGTAAATGAGTGGTTATTATCTTTGCTGAACACATTGAGGAAGATGGAATAGTTAGGTATGTTTGTTGATGGGGGCTCTCTACAGAAGTGGCATGCATGGGAAGCTGCAGGCAGAAGGAGGCTCTCCTGGACATCAGTTTGCATATTGACTGGCCCATTTTTTTGCCCAGGAGTGTACAGCGACTGAACTAGGGAATGTCACACAGGCACTTACATACAGGGATAATGGGAAGGCCGGCAGGTACCTCTGCTGGCCAAACGGGAACATGGCAGGATAGACACTGACAGACGTCATAACAAGGTAACAGATAACATACCTGGTAAAACACAAGCTAATAATATAAAAAGCGATAAAAGAGAACAAGAAGGTAAAAAGTGAAATATAATAAAACACATTACACATTAAATACAGATGTAGAAAGATGTGATTTTGATCACTTTTAGGGGTTAAGCAACTGAGATTCTCGGATGTTTTCCGGCACCGTGTTCCATAGTATTGGGACATAACAGATAAAAGCTGCCTCACCGCTGTATGCATGTGGCAGCCTTGGTGCTGCATACGCAGAAGACCAGAGTGGGTAGGTTGCAGGATCTCTAAGACATGGCAGTCAGTGGAGGTTATCCAAGAATATTGTTCTTGTTAATACTCTGGCAGCAGCATTCTTAATTAATTGTAGCTTATTAAAAAAAAGGGGGGAAAATTAAAATTGTCACCTTGTCTATTGTATGTTATATTCCTCAGGTGAAAATGCTGTATTAGTAACATACTGAATGTGGCTGTAAAACTTCACAGTCAAGAATTAATCCAAGATTCCTGACCTTAGATTTTCTCTGTGATGACACAGTCAAACCTAAGTGATGTATTAACAATAAGTAGTACCCAGTCAGTAAAAATTTAAAAAGCTTGCTCGAACACCATAGCACTGAGAGTCAAGGGAACGTGATGATTTTAACTATAATACATTTTTGTTAAAAAAATACATTAATATATATAGTTTCTAATACATTTTATTTGGGCATCAACCTTATTCTCAGGAAAGTATGTATGCACCCACGGGCCATATTATGGTAACACAAAATCAGTCACTTTACTCTAAAAAATGATTCCAATTCCTAACATTTATTATCTCTGATGTAGACCTGCCAGCACAGAGACAAGGCAGATGCTACTCACTTATTTCTTATCAGTGGGTCTCCAACACCCGTCATTGTCTCACAGGATCAGTGTCTCAGGTGAATCGCTGATAATGTGCCAGGTAGTCTCATATGTAAAAGATATCTCAGCTGGATCCCCCCCTCTCCAAATATTCTGCATATGGATTATTAACAGGGTTAAAAAGTCTTCTCTTTGTGTTGCAATGCCACCAGGCACCAGCAGGGGGAGTGCAGTCTCGCTTCCCCGGACTTCTCCAGGCTCGTGGAGATCTGATGAGTATACCTGTTTCTACTTCCTGCATTTTCCCTCCGCCTATTAATGCCCCAGCTCCCCAGCAGTCCTCATCCGAACATTGCACCCCTAACGCATGTCCTCCTACCTGTGCAAGTCCTTACCTTCAGTGTTTGCCACCCGGTCCTCCTCGTACTTGCCTCTGCTTTGTCTTAGTCTGACTGCCCCGTGTTCCAGTTATCCATTCCCTGCTGATCCTGTCTACTGCCCTAATTTTGCTTTTATTAAACCCTGTTCATGTTCATCCTCTGGATCTCCTTGTGTAATGACAATAAAAGCCAGTAACTATGTACCAATTCAGAAAATTTGCTTTCTTGCAGAAATGGCAAATAAACACTAATCTATGGAATTATTCGACAGATGTATCCAGGATTTAAACCACCCTCCTTGTCTCATGCCACTAGCTTCCATTTTATGTCTATATCAAGTTGAAATTCGAGGTGCCTCACTGCCAAGTGAACTGTGTTGTCAGCAAGTTCATCTGAAGGTGTTTCTCATAAAAAAGGCTCAGAATTACAATCGTGTGTCTTTTTCTGGCCTTGGCAGAAAACTGATGGAACATGGTGTAGCTGAAAAATGACCATGAAGAAAACATGCTTGTTTTTGTAAGTAATGTTTTCAGTAAACTGCTAATCTTCTGTAAAACTTTTTCACACAAGGAAATGGAATTTCACCAATAAAATATGCTATATAAATAATATATAAAAAATATGCTTTATATGCCGACTATAGCATATGCAACTAATATGGTTATAAGTAAATAAACTACAGGTGCAAGAATATGTAGGTTTCTTGCTAGGTTACAGAAACCTGAAGATGCAGTGTGTAGCCTTCGATTAGATATTGACTCTTTCGGTTCCTATTATATCTGTTAATATACTATGGGCCGGTTTCCCAGACCAGGATTAAGCCTAGTCCTGGACTAAACTATATTTTGTATGGCGATTCTCCATATAAAATACAGTTTAGTCTATAACTAGGCTTTATCTTTGTCTGGGAAACCGACCCTAAATGACTTGAATTATTACCAGAGATGGATGGTTCAGGTCCAGAAAATTATAATTCAGACCAGAGGCATTTCTAGCTATTGAAAAGATCAGGGGCTAAGTCAAGCTTGCCTGGGGCTTTTTTTTTTTTTTTGAAGGAAGATTTGCATTAGGGCTAAAATACTCGGGGCTAGGCTTAAGATACTCGGGGCAAGGCATTAGATACTCGGTGCTAGGCCTAAGATACTCGGGGCTAGGCTCAAGATACTCAGGGCTAGGCATAAGATACTCGGGGCTAGGCTTAAGATACTCGGGGCTAGGCATAAGAAACTCCGGGCTAGGCTTAAGATAATTGGGGGTAGGCATAAGATACTTGGGGCTATTCTTAAGATACTTGGGGCTAGGCATAAGATACTCGGGGCTAGGCTTAAGATACTCGGGGCTATAGCCCTGGGTGATCGGATCTATTGATGCCCACGATTCAGATCAAGATTTTGTTTCAGCCAACCAGTTTAGTACTCTGTGACTGTGATTCTTTAAACTTAACTGGTTGGTTGAAACATAAACTTCGTCTGGATTTTTTCTTTCTGGACCTGAATTATCCAACTTAGATTATCACCAAACTTTAGATAAGAGGTTAAATAAAAACATGCTTTCCTGAACTTGAGAAGTTACTGTATGTTTTACACACTCAGTGGCCACTTCATTAGGTACAACAGTTCATTACAATAACCTGCTTCTTCAAACAGTGAACCGTGTAGCTGCAACAGAAAATATACACCAGACAGACGGGATTGAAGGGTTCACTTACTGTGCCGCTAAGCATTAGAATGACTAAGACACATGACCTGAACAATTCACATTGTCAGGGCCAGGCATGAATCCGGCATCTCAGACATAGCCTGGGATTATCACACAGAACAGTGTATAGAGATTAAAGGATGCTGTAATAAAAAAGTCTAGTCTATTCTGTGGATGAGAACATCTTGTTAATGAGAGTGGTCAAAGAAGAACTGGCAGACTTGTCAATGCTAATAAGAAGGCCACAAGTGCAATTCAAGAGTGGTGTATAGAAATGCAAAACTCATCATCCATTGACATGGCTCTAGTGACAAAGTCATCAGACCTGTATATACATCATCATCTGACCTGTATATACATATTAGGGGTACCTAATAAATTGACCACTGAGTATGTACAGGGCCACTTAGTATATACAGGGCCAATGAGTATATATGGGGCCAGTGAATATATATGTGACCACTGAGTGTATACTGGGCCACTGATTATATACGGGGCTACTGAGTATTTATGGGGTTGTACACCATTGCCTTTCCAGTTAATTAGTATGTATTATAAGAATAAATGTTTTTCGAGTATCCCACCAACATCACTGAGAAGGACTCGCTGCACATAGTGTGTATGTGGGAGCTGCAGTATTGTGGAGCAGCATATTAGGGACAGGAAACCAAATCCTCCTCTGGTGTGAGTATACATTAGCATAGCTACCAAGTACAGAGGGACAACTTGCTATATTAGACATTATTTTGGCTCTTTTTGCACAATCAGTATGTCAAGCACGTTTTGGTTCAGATTTGCTCATTGTTGTGTGATGCATTAAGTGCTAATCCTGCCCATGGTGTGTGATCTTGCAGTCTAATCACCTCCCCTAGAAAGTATTTGTTTCAATGATATCACTCCGGATGAAGATTTTGTTGCCACCGACCAGTTGAGTATAATTAATGACAGTCACAGAGTCCTCAACTAGTTGGTTGAAACAAAATCTTGGTCAGGAGTTTTACTTTCAGAACCTGAAATGTCGCCCTCTGCTCTGCTGTAAGGGTAACCATGATGTCAGCTACAGTATAGGCGTTAATTCACCCTGAGATGACTGGCCTCTTCGCCCTCCAAGAGAGAGCTGAGGTGGCTGACGGGCAGAGGATGCATATCCACTGCACCTTTACTTACACTTATGCAGCACCCACATTCCCCTTTGCAGTGTAATATATGCAAATGCCCGTATGTTTATTCATTTCCAGCAATCTGTCAGCTGCAGGCCACAGACTTCGGCCTGTCACAGATCCATTCTGCTGCACCGCTCGCTTTCCTGCCTTTCCTCACTAACAGCATCCCCGGGCGGCCTGACACCTGTCACCTTTACTTAGCTGCTGGATGAGAGAGGGCTTATGTGTCTCTGTGGTAATATGCTTATGCTGAAGCTTGCCACCGGAGGGAGATTGCAAGTTTCCGGTGTCATGGAAGCAGATCCCATGAACATTATGCAAATAGCCTCTTAATCAGTACGGCACTACTAGTAAGTTTTTGAACCCTTTAGCATTTTCTATATTTCTGCGTAAATATCCTCCTGAGATCCAGCAACTCATAATTGTCCTGTGTAAAGGGCCATATGTTTTCTGCTCATGTCTCTCATACTGTACATGCCACACCTTTAAAGTCCTGTTGTTATGTAAAGAGTTTTGTTTGGGGGTAGGGTGACCACCTTGTCCATGTCAGGAGGAATGATTTGAGCTATGACTAGGTTTGTAAATTACTATTTCAAACATTTCAATTAAAAGGACCTGGATTTCACTTATGTGCTGAGTTGGTCAGTCCCCTGTAATCAATCTCGTGTCACTAATGCTGGATGAGTCTTTCAATCAAGGAAACACCAAAGCACAAGAAAAGCTGAACAAACACAGGAACCTTTCAGGCTTAAAGTAGTTTGTAAAACCTGAAGTAGCTCATAGTGGCCCTCCTGACATGGATTTGGTGATCACTCTATGTGGGGGTGTGATCTTGGCAGCTTCCTCTTTCCATCAAGTCAAAATTTGTATTGATATTGCAAAAGAACCATCATTTTTTTCTTGGAAAAACCAGAGAGGTAACTGTTGACTGTCACAAGGCATTATAAAGCTTCTTTTGATGTCAACATCACATTATCTAGAGGCAAAAGAAGCTTTATAATGCCTTGTGACACTTTAAGCTGTAAAGGCTTATAAAATAACATTATAACGCTTTATGTGTACAGTCATGGCTATGTATAAATGATTATGTAGTCTAATGTCAATCATTATAAGGCTTTATGAATACCTTATAAGTGCTTATGAATGAGTTTATAATGCTTTATGGATGCTGGCCTTAAGTAAAGTGTTACCATTATGATTTATTTTTTATGATTTATTTATTTAAGTTTTTTCGTAATTTTTTATTTGAATGTATTCTAGTCTTTGTAAAACACTTTGAATTGCCTTGTGTCTGAATTGTGCTATATAAATAAACTTGCCTTGCCTTTAACATGTTCTACAGGTGATCCATCAAGAGTGTCCTGACCAGCTGCAACACTGTCTGGTTTGGGAATTGCAACGTCTCTGACCGCAAGAGATAATGAACTACAACAGATAATGAACACTGCTAGAAAACCAGGCACCCTCTACCTCCACTAAGGACATCTTCCTTGAGAGCTGCATCCATAAGGCCTCCAGCATTGTGGAAGACCCCTGCCACCCTTCACGCTACCTCTCTGTCCCCCTCCCAATTGGCAGAAGGTACAGGAGCGCCTCAGCATCCTCTCCCAGGTTCTGCAACAGCTTCTTCTCCAGTGCTGTTAGAACTCTGAACTCTTTATTCAATGTACATTGCACAAGACTGTACATTTTCTTACACTGGGATCACATTTGTTTATTCACTTTTTAAATCACAATTACTACAGTCTCCACCAGATCTGTTCTACAGTGTTAGTCCCAGTAGCTGCCCTGTGTGTTAGTGTATGTATATTCTCTATTATTAATATTTATTAGAGTTTGTCCTCTCTCTCCCCCTTGTGTTGCACTCGTCTTGTTTAGTCTCTGCACTTCATGCATATATACACAGCACCTCTAACATGGGGAACTTTTTGAGTTTGTAGCAAATTTTGGACCACTGCATGCTGTGAATTCTATATTTAGGTTGACCCACTTGACCAGATTTTCATGGAAGTCCTAAAACTAGCTAAAGAGAACCCAATTAAACCATGATACTTTATTGATCCCTGTGGGGAGATTCTCGTCATGCCTACTCCATCTGGCTCACCATGACACAAAAACGTATACGTAGGTGAGAGCACGCTTGGCCATGAAGGACAGCCACCTGCAGCGGCACCCATGGAGCTGGGGGCTAAGGGCCTCGCTCAAGGGCCCACGGCTGTGACTGTTCCGCCAAGGCCAGGCATGGACCAGCGACCTTCTAATTACAGGCACAGAGGCTTAGTTGACTGAGCCACATGCTGTCCCACAAAAAATAAAGAAAATTTTTTTTTGAGGTAAATGATGTGAACCTTTTTAACCTAGACCAGTCAGTAAATTGTGTGATGCCATTGTTCAGCACTAAGTTTGGCTAAATGTTTCCAGTCCTGCACATCCGATTGTGGGAATCGTAGCCCGATCCTCACAGAACAGCTTCACTCGGGGACACTGGTGGGCCTCTGTCAGGAATTCGGGTAGAGAATGCTGGTATGGACTAGCGTCGGCAGGTAGCCCTTGTAGTGTGGCTGGTAACCCAGACACGGAGTTACACGAAGAAGTAGGATAACCATGTGGTTGATCTAAGAATGCTCTTGACAGTTGAGATTACCACCAGAATCCACATTCTAAAACGCACACACATTCGAGGAGTTTGAAACAAACCCTGGAGTACTCACAGTACCGTTGATGAGGGTCAGAGATGGCATGGGTCATTTCTCAATGACTGAGTAGCGAGTGAATGAAGTGCTCCGCTATTTATCTCCCGGACGACTGTCTACTTCTGGGTCCTCGTGGCGTTCACCTGACTGATGTGCATGACAGCCCCCTCGCATAAACTGTTCACTTCAGGTCCTTCTACAACACTTTTATAGGTTTAAGGTCAGGATTTTCACATTTTTTGGTATAAAGACTGGTGTGTTTAGAGTTGTTGTCTTGCCTCACAACCCATTTTCTCTTGAGATTCAGTTCTGAGATGGATACCCTGACATTTTCCTATAGAATTTGTTGGTCCATCAAGCCGTCCTGGTCAAGAAGCAGCAAAGCAAGCCGCAACCATGATACTACCACCACCATATTTCACAGATAGAAAAAGGTACTTATGCTCTAATGCAATGTTTGGTTTTTGCTAAACATAAAGCTTCTAATTGAAACCAAATCCATCCACAGAACATTCTTCAAAACTGGCTTATCCATGTGATGTTTGGCAAACTTTAGATGGACAAAGGTTATTCTTGGAGAGTGGTGACTTTCTTCAGTGTTCTCCTGATGGTGGGCTCATTAACACTGACATTAGCCTTAGATGTTACGCTGGGGTTCTTTATGACCTCCTGGACTATTACTCGCATTGCTCTTGGAGTGGTCTTTGTTGGTCAAACCACTCCTGTGGAAGATAACATAATGGTGTTGAATTTCCTCTATTTGTACATAATCTGCCTGTGGAATGGTGGAATCTAAACTCTTTAGAAATGGATTTATAACCTTTTCTAGGCTGGTGAGCGTCAACAATTTTTGTCTGAGGTCTTCAGAAATCTCCTTGGATCAAGCCATGACACACATCCACAGACCTCTGTTGTGACGATCAGACTTTCATGGTGAAGACCCAGATTTATCTTCCTTAATTAAGGCCGGGCCTCTTGCACTCATACCTGATTGGCTTTAAACAAGGCCAGGCCTCCCACACTCACACCTGATTGGCTTTAAACAAGGCCAGGCCTCCCACACTCACACCTGATTATAATCCCAGAGACGGAAACACATGACTCTAATTTCCTCTTCAAATGAACTGACGATCCCATACTTTTGTATGTGATTACATAATCACATACTTCTGCACACACGTACATGTAACAGTGGATCATTTCCCTAAATGCATAAAAGGACAGATTTAATATTTGTGTCATTTGTTTAATTGGGTTCTTTTTACCTAATTTTAGGACTTAGGTGAAAGTCTGATCACAAAGGGTTCCCAAGCATTCTTGCAGCACTACATCTGTTCCCCACACTACAGAAGTATGACTTTGCCCTCTGTCCATCTCATGGGAACTGCTGCATTCTGAATAATGCTCCTCAGGTAAGGGCCTTTGGCCCTGTGGAGCCATCACAGAACTCGAGACATCCAGAACATTTCTGACATTTTGAACGGCTTCTCCCACAGGCTCCTCTAGCTGTAAGGCACACCTCCTCAGACTGCAGCAGAAACCTAGATAAACTCCGCACAGAAACCCATCTGTGGCATCTGTGCCTCTGTGCTTAAAGGCAAAGGATGAAACTCTCAACTGAAAGAACGATAGCTTAAAACGCTGCCAGTCACATCGATGTGCTTCATCTGCACTTTTAATAAAACAGACAGGTTATCCTCACAACAGCAATGCCTGGACAGAAAAGGAAGGTATGAGATTGGCTGATTGGCCGTTTGCTGGTAAGACGTGAATATTTCAGAGCACTCTGCAAAGGGGCTATGAACACAGAAGGGAAAAACCAAAACACATGTCTTTGCTTTCTATATGTATTAATGCTTAATTAATGCAGAAAACTCTCTGTACCACATTCAACCCCCACAATACATACAAATAAAATTTATTCATTAATTTAGTCACAATGTAGCAAACCTAATTATCTATACTATACACAACAATCTCTTTCCCCATTGCCTTTATCTTTAATTGAGCATACATTTTCCCGCATTTTACCATCCCTAATTTCTCATCCCCTTTCCTGTCTGCAACAGTCCAGCTACATATTAAACCTACGGCACATTTCCTTAGAATGACCCCAGAAACATTCCCCCAGTACTCCACTTTATTTTCCCAATTTATAAAACTTACCCTCTAGTATGCGAAACATGAGCGCACCTTTAAACAACAGGCACGAACAATGTCTGTACAGAAGACCCATCTTTGGAAAAAAAGATAAAAAAAAAAAAAACAAGCCTCCCATTCCAGGTGCAATGGACAGATGTAAGGTCAGCCCGGGTGTCAAAAAGTCATCTGAAAAGTTTCCGCTGCCATCCCGGCTGTCAGATAGTGTCCAAGCTGGTCTGAGGCCTCGGCAGTTCCTGTTCAGGGCTCGAGAAGTGACTCCTCAGAGGTGGGAAAGTCTGACAGTTAGAGATGCCGGGGGCTTGGGTGCCCGTTGTGATAGAGCTTCTGTTTGATGTGCACCATGTTCCCGCTGGAGTCCTCCAACTGGCCCAGCTCTGCACGCCTGCGCAGCTCTCGCAGATTGCAGAATCGCGGGATCCACGTCCAGGAAGGTCCATCTGAGGGGTGCCAGGGCACAGCGGAGAAAGGCCAGTGAGAAATACAGACAATAATGAAAAGAGTGCAAATGAGACAATAACATGTCAGATAATGGACACTGGACTCCATTGTCCCTTTGTCTGCAGATTGAGTTTCTCTGTAGCATTTTTATTAGGCAAAGGTTAACATTTACATTTATGGCTGACACCCTTATCCAGAGTGACTTACAGTACATTACAATCTCGCTGGAGCAACTTGGGGCGAAGGGTCTTGCTCAGGGACCCACTGGTGGTGGGTGGGAATTGAACTGGCGACCTCTTGATCCATAACCCAGGCCTCATACCTCATCCCATCCCATTCCATCCCAGGTTAACAGGTTTGTTTATATGGATATGTAACCACAATGAAATAATGCTATTATTATTATTATTATTATTATTATTATTATTATCATCTTGTTTATTTCTCAGGTATTAACTTGGTATCAGTATATCCAGGGAGCGGTATTAAAACGCAAGTAAAGTCAATAAATGTCCTATACTGTAAGTCACGTTTAAAAGAAAATTTCAAAAGCATTTTGAAAAACATCATTTTGATACTAGGAGGAATCAAGTCAATTTTAGTAAAATCTGGGACACTGGACTAAAAGAACCACAGAAGCACAACAAAAAGGTAAAGAAATCAATAAATGCAATCGAAGGGGGCATCGCATCCAAGATCTGTGGGATACAGACACGCTGCTCGCTGCTGGCGGACGGGGGGGGGGGGTCGTCGTACCATGGGATGGGAGCTTGGATACCGTGGCTGTCGTGATGTTTGGGAGGGAATTGTGCTTCTGGAGTTCCAAGTGAAGCTGAATATAGCATCCTCCATTCATTCCTGTTACCGCATCCTTTATTGTGCCAGTTTGATGGATGCTGCCTCATTCAGTGGGCAAGTGAAGCCTGGTCTGAATTAGGAATGAGCTCATAGAGGAATGTGTGAGAAGCCGCACGGAGGACGAAGGAGCAAAAGGAATACTGAGCTGAAAACCAAGGCAAAGATGCCAGTTGGTAATTGGTGGTGCGGAGTGTAAAAGCGTGAGCCTGTGTGTGGAAGGGAGAGCGCTTTCATCTCTCTGGCTCTCTCTCACCAGCTGCTGTTCCTCACTGGGCTATTTATAGCTCACAAAGACCCGAAAGCGCAGAGTGTTTGTGCATGTGTGTGTTGTCTGCATGGCGAGTGTGTCTCTCCTCAGTCCCCCCTCTCTGGCTGGCTCCGTCATACGCATCTGTAATGACTAAGATCCGTCAGTCTCATCAAACATTCTAGGAACCTGGAGGATAACTTGATGCAGCAAAAGGCACCTCAAATAAATCATCTCAGGCAAACTAATAATACTAGTTTGGGATCCTTGCCTAAAATGGTGCATTTTTAGCATGCCGGCCCCACAAAATCGATGATGTCATATGCCTGTAAAAACGATTTCGGCAAAACAGGCAGAGTCACGTCTATCTCTGCTAGGGCATCCCCACAAAGCTGACATAGCAATAATGAATAACAGAACAGCAGTGTACCTTTGCGTCTGCAGAGTGGAACACCTAAATCTACAAGTTTCTTTAGAAGCGGGAACCCACAGCCCAGCACGCTGCAGCCATAGTCCATGGGCTGTCGAGCTGTCAGTCATCTCCCACCCACAATGAATAACACCTACCACTGAAGTCACGTCTGCTATAGGTACTGCCTCTTCCTGTCGCTCTCAGCTGCAAGCACTCCACCCCAACACCCTGTAACTTAGCATCTGCCCATGTTTGCTCTACTGCCAGCTGGCCTTGCTTTCACTCTGAGCCGTCCCACTGCCCACGCTCAGGTATTACCGAGCTCCGGAAACCAACATTCTCAGCATCGATAAAACCGCCAGGCTTCGCATATTATACGGCTTGTCGGGGAAACGTACACTCTCCTCGCACACAGACGAAACCTATGTGGCGACTGTCCACTGAATCGCTTAATTGTGCGTCAGGGATATTCTATCATACAGAAGAAGAGAGACACAATTTCACAGAAGAGATCCATATCCTCGACACGACATCCATCTCTACATTTTGTAGAGTCAATATGAGAGTCATTAACAAAAGTGTTTATACAGAACATGAAGATCGGCCCACACTTACAAAACGTGACTTAGTTCTGCAGCCCAAGTCAGCTACCAACACCCATTGACTTTCTGTTCCATTGTAGCTCTCTTGTCCTCCTCCTGTCACCTTCTCCAAAGAGTACCACAGGCCTGCTCCTACCCAAAGACCCCCTCGCCGTCCCGATCCCCCGCCACACTTACCGTACGGTCCGCTGCTCCTCCATGCCCTCATGGCACATTGCAGAGCTCCATCCAGCCAGAGCAGTAGCCAGCTGATGCAAAAACCCAGCAGCAAGCCCAACATCAGGTCCATCTCCTGCTTGGTCACACTCTCACTCACAAAGTAGTTCTCGGAGGAGTCCACCAGAGACTGGTCACCATCATAAGGAATCACATAGTGAACGTGATGCCTGAAAGAAGGGAGATGTTGGGAGAGATGGTTTTTCATAATATATACAAATAGCTGAAGAGGTGATGCCATGCAGTGTCGGCCACAAACGTAAGCGTGCCCTGACATGTAGCAGCCAGGACACTCTTTCTCAGCTGAGCCGGCTCGCCCTGACAGAGTCGAGATGGTCGACTGACGCCAGCTGCACAACACAAGTACGAGATAAACGGACCCTGCGCTGCAAAACAAGATGACGGCCAGAGGCAGCACAGGGAAGATGAAGGAGGGTGACGTTACCGCAAAAAAGAAAAGTCTTGGAGAATTCTGAAGGAACGAGTTAAAAATGATGAGTTTGCAGTTTGTGGTTTGATTCCATTGTCGGTACTTGTTTATCGGACCCGTATTTTCATTTTTTAGCTCATGGGACTTTACATACACAGACATGTTCTGAGGGCAGACTGAAAAATGATTGGTTCAGCAAGATAACTAATCAGATAGTTGAGGAGGCAGCTCCAAGCAACTTGAAGAGGCAGGACCAAGACATCTGATTGGTTGGTTTGACATCTGACACAGCATCTAAATGGTTCTCTCTTTGAACCAATCATTTTTCGTTCTGCCCTCAGGACATGTGTGAGTAAGTAAAACACCCATATGCCCCTTTTTACCACCTTCCTGTCCTCAAAACCCTTTCAGGTGTCCCATCCTATCTTCATTAGCTCTGTTATTACATCACGGAGGTAGCTTGGTGTAACCTAAAATCTCCAGGCCTTAGCTATTGACACATACCCCTAGCTCTATGTGTGTGCGCATTTTCCTCAGGCAGTGCAAATACATACAATCAGACAAAATGGTATCTCTCCATGTGTGTTCTGTAATGGCCCAGCAATTGTCCAGGGCACTCCCTCACTGTGATCCTGTTTGGGATGACTGGTGTGGAATTATTTTACCCTTGATATTGAAAATGACAGCATCAATGATCAAGTTTATATCAGCATTACATATATTTACACAAGACATGTCAGGGATTACTTAATCACCCCTGGTTTAAACAGCTTCAATGAGATGAGCATAAAACACTGAATAAGAGAATAAAGAAAGAAAATTTTATGCCATGGGTATATTTAGAAGGTGCACCACGCATAGAAGGTAAGCTTTCTCTATACATGCGAAACACTACATTTTAATTGCAATTACTGATGCTGTAATTGTGTTGACGACTTGTTTTAATAAACATACTGCCTCCACTCCATAATTAATATAAATGATAACAGCACAACACTTTGCGGCATGGGCTGGATGTGGAGTAAGGACATCAGATTTTTATTTAAAATACTTAATAAAATAAGTCATTTTATTTATTTGTTTTCTGTTATTTTAAGCATCTTCATCCCCAGGCTTACAGACGTTTACATATAGGCTATCACTATCTTCGGCTAGGTGCAAATAAATCACGTGACACATCCTGTTGGGCCCAGCTTGCTCATAGTGAACTTGGATTTCCCATGACCAGTAATATAGAGAGAAGCTGCTTTGGTGCTCGGTGCAAATTGCTTTAAGGCAAAGTATGTAGTGAGATACACTATCAGATATTGCTCACCGAATGTCATTATAGGACAGAAAAAGAGAGCAATTAGCAAAGAGCCGTGCTGTGCTCCAGAGCTTGTGAATTAACTTGCCAGCCTGATAGGGGTATTCTAGTTCATTTTAACAGGCATGCTCAGGCAGTGGCATCTTGTGGTTTGTCATATATAGAAAACTTCATTAGTGATAAATCAGGCTAGCTACTTTTGTTCCTAAGGTTAAAATTAATATCTGTTAGCTAAATATTTGTGCTTTATAGCCTATGTGTAAAGGTATGAGCCTGTGTAAAAAAAGGTATGAGCCTGTTTAAAAAAGGTATGAGCCTGTGTAAAAGGGAGAGCGGACTGGTGCACTTGACGTCAAATGCATTGCAGCTGCTGGTTACGTTTTTTTTTTTGAGTGTATATCTAAAAAAGTTTTTCCTTCAAGCTTGCGCATGTTTGGCACCCTCCCGTAAGACAAAGTGGGAAATTCCTGCATTGCGATAATTAATTTAAGTAAGCGTTGGTGTGCCTCTTTGCCCATGTGCACGCTCACACCCCTGTGAGCCACCACCACTAATTCTGTGGGAAACACTGGGTATAAATTAAGGGTGTAATGGGTCTGAATCCGAGACTGAAACCGCGGTACGAGATCCTGAACATCCGTCTCCCGGATCCCATCCAACCCAGACCCGCTGCTGCAGATGCAGCCTGTTAAGCTCACATTATGTTGCTAATGTTACAAAGATAACATAGTAACATGTAAATCATGAAATTATTATTCTGTTTGAAGTTAGGAAAAGCTGTAAATTTTGTAAATACTACACATTACTAGGGCTGTAATGGTACACATATTTGTCATGTACTGTTACTATTTTACATATATTTTTGTATTTTCAAAATACAAATTACTTGTATTTTTACAAGTTTACTTACTTTACTTTAATTAAATACATTTTCTCACACCAGTATTTTGAATTTCCCATCTCTGGACACAAATAGCTCTACCCTGACATCCCTGTAGTATCTCAGTAGTATACAACTTTTTAAATGAACTGAACAAACATTAAACACAATAATAACAATGACAGTGTGTCCACAAAGAGCAAGCTAAAATCCCACGGCTAACACCTATTGCATTTGATGTTTGAATTCTAGTTCCCTTTCTAAATTGAAAAATGCCAGTATTAGGCCGACTATGTCGACACTTTAAGATTTATATAAACACTCATGGTTTGGTTCTACATTTTGTATACTTCTACATTTAGAATACCTTATATTAACAAATTAACCCCTGTTTTATGTAAATATGAGTAGGACTTACTGCTTAACCTAATGGGTCCTTCTCACAATTCAAACGTTTAACCCTCATCATGAAATCCTGCATCCCAAGACCGTTCTTTTAAATCACATTATGAGTGGAACTGGGAACCCAGTCTGCTCCCTCCTATCCCCCCTGCCTCGTATACGGGGGCATTGGACCGTGGTTAATGGTGGATCTGACTAACCGGGGCCCTGCCTGAATGGGGGGCAGGGGGGAAACGGATGGGGGGGTGGGGCGTAGGAGCGGTCATTGGGGGGTATGGGTATAATGCTGTATCTAGGGCTCAGAATTTGGTGAAGCTGCTGCTTGTATTGGCACATATATGCAGTAAGTCCCACCATAAGCATGCACACCGTCATATGAATGAACGAATTAGTGGAATCTGTGAATGCCATGCAAACCCATTCCCTATGAGATGTTACACAGCACTATCATTTCATCTGCAATCAAGGCCAGACTTATGCATAGGCCTCCAGTTGTATGGGGTCTCCAGTTCTTTTCCTAGTGGTTACAGCAGTTTTATGCTGTAGGTAGGGCCCCAACAAACACATCAGCCCAAGGGCCCCCACTTTGTCCCTGTTTGCAGTGAGAAGATGGGTGCTGTTAAATACAACTGATCGGGATATGTTTTATAAAAATACATTGAAATTGAATTGAAATACGGTAAGCATTGCTGAACTGATTAAGCTAGGTAAAAGAGTCAGCGACAGTAATCTTCCAACGACATTAAGAACGTCTGTAATTTGTTTAACATTATGTCATATTTTTTGTGACGTCGAGTAAATAAAATGTGTTACTTTGCTTGTTCTGGTGCAATTTTACCTTCCACAGTTGCAATGGCAGACGCGGTCCTCCCCTCGTAAATGCGGTAAGATATAGTTGTGAAAGCGATCCAGTAGTGCGTTCATGTCCATTAAACACGCTATCGCCTGCAAAGAACCATTCGAGTCAATTGGGGCAAAGCAAGCAGTATTCCGACAACAGCAACCCCCATACGACCTGAAAAAGCGGTGCGCGGGAGACAAATCACATAGATATCTATAAAAATCCACAAATGATTAAAAACCAAAAAGGTGCTCCAGAAAAAAAATGTCCTTTGTTTAAGTATTACGAATGTAATTGTTTGTAAATACACTTCTATTAGTCTGCATGCATTTCTCGGAATCCTTATCTTCGTGTAGTTTTTTTTTTTTCCTGTGCCAAAAATGTGCACTTATGTATTTTCAGAATTTCAACCAGGCAAAAATTACATTAAGACCTTCTTTCGGAAATATCATAAAAGGCGCGAGGCATGGGAGTGTAGAAATTCTTCTTACCATCACCATTGCAGCCCCCAGAATCATAAAGATCATCGCGGAGGTGATCATATGCATTAAAACTTCCCAAAGTGATTTTTTTTCCTGCCTCCGTTCCCACGATCAGTCCAAGGTTCCGGTCAAATCAAACACCCTGCCCCAAGAAGCGACTCTCCATAGAGGTTTACCGCAGCTGACACCCCGGTACCTCCAGGCTCCCCGGCAAGGACCGCAATGTTTCGCGGCATAAGGTGCCCTGATTTCCGCGGCTCAGGCGAAAGTCTCTCGCCTGCTTTCACTATGCGGCGTTTGTATCCTAAGTTGAAGTTGAAATAAATGGTAAGAGATCGCAGGCTGGAGGCGCCGGTCCGGGTTAATGTTTCATTAGATATATATTTTTAAATGCATTCCTTTCTGCTTCGTGACCATTCACAAATCTGAACAAGGTCGAAGGAGGAGGTAAACCCAGTGAAGGGTACCACTTCTCTGCCCTGATATGTCTTCGTCCCTTCAGTTGCAATGCCGCTGCTTTCTTAATGAATTCAGTGAATCATCGGCGTGCCTTTCACTAAGTGCCTTTCTCACTCAGCTAACACAAACCCTACTGTCCGTTTGACGGCTGTCATTATTGCCGTATTTTTCAGCAGCGCTTGTGTGTCACATCGACGGCTCGCTGGGTTCGGATCCTCCCATTAATCCGGCGGAGATGCTGCGGCGGCGTTCGCATCATCGCCCGGGGAAAGAGATGCCCGTATCCCATGTCCTCGCTCCCTTCATCGCGGCCACCTCCTGCGATTCCCCGTGTGGGTGCTGGGAGATATCAAAGGTCGATATACCTTACCGTAGGTATGCCCCAGTTTTCCCCCTCCCTCTAAATGCAGAAATGTAAAGCGGTGCACAGAACAACCCAGATTTCATGCAGCCCTAACCGAGAAACGCGAATTACCCCGGGTCCTCGCACACGGTCTCTCCCTCTTTAGTGCGTGACATTGCAGGTCATATTTGTATTCTGCGCCATTCTGTGGGGCAGGGCTTTGCTTTGTATACGATTCCCCAACTACCTTCGCCCAGCAGGAGCATGAGCCATGAGGAGAGGTAATTAACCGCGGGGAGCGCTCACATTATACGGGAACGCCGAGAACCGGGGCGCCGGTATTGTCGCTGGCTTTCCAGCAATTAGTTTGAAGGGGAAATGCGTCTTGGTGATTCGTAAGGTAAGGAAGGGATGTTACACAAGGGACGGATAGGCTATATTTATGCTTGACCTATATGGCATATGGAGAATGGATCGGAAGGGTTGGACGTAATTAAGTTGCAAATTTTGAAACCTGGGTTATCCGGACTCGTCAGCTCTCCTACTATCTGTTCAAATGCAAAGAGGAAACGAGTTAGAGGAAATAACTGAGAAGGATATACAACGTATTTTAAATAAATAGGCATTCCTAAATGTAGCTGTTTTTAGTGTATTTTAATTTAAAAATTGATATGGAAGCTCCATCTGAGATGGTACAATGTTTTAATTTGAAATGTGGTGTTTTCTCCCACTGGTACTGGTTCTTATTGAAAGGCACTTTGCTGTTCGATTAGCAGCATCTTAGAGGAACAGGAGCATCATCTTGGTGTGGCTGATGGACCAGCCAATCAGGAGGCAGCTGCACAGTGATGTTGACAATTTTAGGGGATGTTTCAAGGCATGTTGGTAACTGCAATGTAGGTAGGAATGAAGTCAAGATCTTACAAATGTTCAAACATTGTGAAAAAGCAGAAGTCTGGGGTATTCATTTGGCAAAATAATTCCACAGCTTACAGACACTTCAACAAAACTTTCTAGGATGTGAGCCAACAACAGTTGTTTGGCCACAACTTTACGCGGCTTAACCAATAGATGGTTTGCACTGAAGAGAATAACAACAACAAAAAAGCATTAGTCAGCATTAACTTCATTTATGCAACAGTGTACTTATGCAATTTACATAACACATATATAATTTATTTTACCTAAGTTTACATGAATATAAAATAAATTTTACGTATCTAGCTATTAAGTGTGATTTCAGAAAGGTACACGCTGATACCATATACTAACACTGAAGAGCATTTATTCTTTCTTTTACCTATGACACCTTTGCACCCTTGGAATTAACCAAATGTCATTTGTGTGTAGAGCGGTTACCTCATATCTCCAGGGCTATAGGTTCAATCCCACCTCTTCTCCTTATGTAGAGCTTGCATGTTCTCCCTGTGTTATCTGGGCTTCCAGCTGGCTGGCTTTTCTAAGTGGCCCGTAATGCATGATTGGATGCGTGTGCTTCCCGTCCAGGCTTTATTCCAGCCTTGTTCCTGTGCTGCCTGGGGTAGGCTCCAGGGCTTTTCACTTCTCTGACCAGGATAAGTGGTTAAAAGACTGATGGATACCGTCTCCTTAACTTTACAATAAGCCAATATAATGATAATCCGGATCAAATGAAGGGAAACAATTTATAAAACGACTCAGTCACAGGAAAAAAGTTAAAAGAAAGCATTATTGGAAGGGAGATATTTCGGGAGACAGCCTGGCTCCAGTGCATGAAAATCTCGATAACTGGTCAGGATACTATTTTGCCCCTGCCCTTCCAGATGAAATGTAGCCTTTTAAATTCTTTCCGAATTCTTTAAATTCTGAACTGACAGCCTCTCGATAGACGCATTGTGACTGTGGATGCAGGATGGCAAAAAATTGTATGATATAGAAAAAAACAAGGCCTTTAACCTTCTTTAATAGTGAACTTCATTTCAGGTATTTACCGACTCACTCACAGGCACTCCAGACTTCAACATTTTACTTGATTTATAAAACCTAAAGGAGCTAAATCGACATTTGAGAAAAGTTCACGATTCTCAGAGGCAAACATCAGTTTATAAATAAGAGTAATATGAGAAGTTCCAACCCTGAGGTTTTTATCGTTCATTAAATACACTCGACACACTTGTCAGTCTGACAAAAGCAATAAAAAATCAGCGTTGTCTCTTAAAGAAAATGAATCGGTAAGATGTTTCATTTCTGTGTCTGTCGTGTCCCTCGACCGAGCACATGAGCAGACTGGCAGCACAGAGGAGGACCTCTCACCTCTCCCTGTCGCTATTCCTAGAGCAACAGCATGATTTTTGTCGGGAGCGTCTGACTCAACAGGAGGTGAGAGAAAGACGAGGCGAGCAGATAGGATTCACCCCGCCGCCTTGGTTGGGCAGCGCACTCCTCGCTGGCAAAGCCGACACAGTGGGGCATTGTGCCATCGTCTGGACACATTTGCCAGGGTGAGAGAGCCTAGCAAATCTGTCCCGATTTATTTTAAGGCAACAAGGTGCTGCCCCCCCCCCCCCCCCGAAAGAGCAGCTCCACGAATCCACATGACGTAATGCAGGTGAGCGTGAACACAGTGCACCGCAGGTGCAACAGGAGGAGAGGCTAATATCTCAGCAGCTTTGTGCTCCTGCTACAGTGCAGCGCACTCAGTGACTGCAGTGTGTCGCGCCTTCAGTACAAGGGTCAACAGAAGCACACATGAGTGCTAGTGCCTCAGTGCTATACAGGCCATATAAGTGGGTTTCTGCATTAGTAAGGGAGCGATAGGAAGTGGATGATGTGTCTCTTCTGCAGGTTTCAGCTGGATGACACAGCATCACTGCTTGAGTGCAGCAGTCAATAGAAGCAGGCAGTGTGCAGGAAGGATCGATGGCTTTTCTCCTCCAACTCCTGCAGCAGCCTGTCCGTCTCGCTCTCCATGTCTTCAGTATTCTGGATCTGTGAGACAAGGAGAGGAGGGAAAGAGTTACAAACACGGCGGTTTTGTGCGTGAGATTATTGTCTATGCGGCCTTTTGTGTATCTCAATATGATGTCATCTACAATGAAGATAAGGAAGTCAGATTTTTTTACATTAGAGCTATTTTTTATTAGAACATTAGAGCTACTTTTGCATCAGGGGATATAGCGAGAATATGGGAAATTTTTTGTGAGGTAATCATTTTAGCACACACGTACACAGCTACACAGGGACTCCATCTCTCGATTGTATAAAAACAGGACATTGTTCAGTGATTCACTAACAACTGTTGCATAAGTACATTAAATCTGAAGAAAATTCAGAATAAACTTCAATTACATCATGTCTCAATTTTGAGTAATACAGGATGATATAGAACAGCCAGTCTGGGAAAATCACCTGGCAACCTTGACATTGCAAGCCCGTGTTGCTCACCAAATGCTGCCTGCTTACCCTAAAACCACAAGCCTTCACTCTGTGTCAGCACCTTTGCATGCATCAAGCAGACAATTTAACTGCTACTTTACAAAATAATTGTAGCGAACTCAGTGCCAAAAGGAGAAGCACGCCATTCCGTAACCCCGCATTCCTTTGGCCTGAGTCACTCCTTTGTAGATTTGGGGTCATTATCTTGTGAGGCCTTGGTGTTCTCCTCATGCAGCAGCATGGTGCTGAATCCCTTGTAGATGTTATGATGACGAGCTGGCCAGGCCCTGAGGCAGCCAAGGCCCCCCCAACCTAAACGCTCCCTTTGCCAAGCTTCACAGATCTTATGAGCTTCTTTCTGTCAAATGCAGTGTTTCTTTTCTCAGGAAAAATAGAATGTATGTTATTTTATTTGTGTACATCGTTACTAAATGTAAAGTCTTTAAGTGTAACATCTTCAATCTCACCATATTTTCCTATCGGTATTGTTGAACATCAAATATATCAACTATTTGTCATATATGATTTTTGTGTGCTGGAGTGTGTACTGATTTCTTTAGTACACATTACCAAGCAAGCGCTTTCATTTCGACTAGACTCAACCAGATTCCAAGATACACATTTCCAAATTTAACCAGAATCCTTAGAACCCTTTATTTTACTCCCGAACCTGAAAACACAGGTTAACTCGGGACAGTCACTCACACACTGACCCAGCTCGCAGATGACAAAGGCTTCCTCATGGTTGTCCTGGACGTCCTAGTTAATGATGTGCACTGGCTGGAAGGTCAAGTCTAAAATAGACAGGAACATAGAGGGTAGACTGATAACCATACACTTACATGATAAACCAGCCTGGCGACTTTGTATTGGGTGCAAAATTGTGATTACCTATTACAATTTGCAGATTGTGTTCACTGACAGACTCACCTCCCAACACCTGACCGTAGACGCGCTCCTCACACATGATGACTAAATCAAGCTTTTCGTTGCAGTCCTGGAAATGCTCGGGTCGCTGCTTGATGTGTTTGTTGCACTGTAACGTGCAGGATCCCATTTTGTGTGCATCTGGACCGTGTTCTGGACCAGGTCAAGGAACAGCATGGCTCAGGGCCCATAAACAGCAAGGAGCCCTATGCTATGGGAAACTCAGTGACACGGATTTACCGAAAGTGCATGTGCTTGCACTGTGGAAACATGCCAGGACACCAAGAGGACACCCACGCAAAGGCAGTGAAAATGTGCAAATTCAACACACAAAGCAGGGCTGGCAATCAAACGCCCTGGAGGTGTGAGCCCACTATACCAGTTCCCAAAGCAGCAAGTACTCTGACTAATATGCAGTTTTTATTTCAAGCAGAAATTTTTATTTCAAATGAGAAATTAATAACTCCTGGTGGGACCTATATAAGATAAAACTAGACAATACTGTTCAGGACGAGTCTTGCATGCTCCTTTTAGCTAGATAACCACCAAGACAGTTTTAAGCATAATGTGTATGGCCTTCTGAGCGTGTACCTTTTGGGCCTGAATAATGAGGCTGGGAAATGAACACACTTCCTCAGTTGTGGTAATTGAGATAGCAGCCAAGGCTAGAAAAATGCAGCATGTCCCGCAGGCATGTCACCACAGTACCACAGACAGGAGGTGGGTACAGTAAGTGAGTAAAAAAATAAAAAATAACGCACACACCCTTTTCCCTACTCAGGCCACTTACGGTTTCATTCACTGTCCTTCATGCTTAAATCATTTGCTCTTAATCCACTGCCCACACATTCTGCCCAACTCCCACTACATTACGTCTACGTCTGACATGGGAGGGTGACCTGCAGGGCAGAGGAGAAGTTGGGTGGGCTCTTCTTGGGAAAGAACAGTGAGAGAGGAGGAGAATAAGGATGGGGGGAGGATAGTGGCTGGACTGCTCGTGTTCCTTCTGCAACGCCGGCATCCATCCACCCACCTCACTTGAGTCACACACACATGCACACACACCTCATGCAGAGCTGTGAGTCAGTGGCAGCCACACACACACATGCACGAAGCAGTCCATGTATTCATATCTTTGTGGGCATGCTACATTGGGTCCCCTCCATGTAATATATACAAAAGCACACACACACAAACTTGTATTCATATCTTTGTGGGCATGCTACATTGGGTCCCCTCCATGTAATATATACAAAAGCACACACACACAAACTTGTATTCATATCTTTGTGGGCATGCTACATTGGGTCCCCTCCATGTAATATATACAAAAGCACACACACTTAAACTTGTATTCATATCTTTGTGGGCGCTGCCCATTCATTTCTATGGCCATAGCCCTAATCTTAAATATGACGCCATTAACCCTTACTCACCCCTAACAAAAAACAAAAACAAAGCCAACAAAGAGTAGCTCTAATGTAAAAAATCCGGCTTCCGTATCTTAATCATAAATAACTAAACAAAATGCATTTTTAGT
Organism: Petrocephalus zakoni; assembly: GCA_026774425.1. Lineage (NCBI taxonomy): Eukaryota > Metazoa > Chordata > Actinopteri > Osteoglossiformes > Mormyridae > Petrocephalus > Petrocephalus zakoni. The sequence continues at coordinate 3,907,459 of JAODKN010000039.1, read as the reverse complement.
TTTTTGATTGCATTCATAGATTTTTATAAAATTGGGTTTCCCTTAGTGGGGACTAGAAAATAGTCCCCACAACATCAGAATAACAGGTTTTTATCACATTGTGGGGACATTTGCTCTCCACAACGTAATATATATGACCACAGAGAGAGAGACACAAACACACACATATGTTTGCATTCTTTTTTTACATCGTCCATTCATTTCTATGGGAAAAACCACTCACGACACCTTTAACCCCTACCCAGTCCTAACCTTAACTATATGTGTTTATTATATGTTTATTTTATATATTAATGTTGTATATAAATGTATATCTCTTGCTGCTGAGCTGGGAGCTACCAAACAAATTTCGTTATATTTTTTGATACAATGACAATAAAGTATTTTTATCTTTCTTATCTATATGTAACCAAACAAAATACAGGACTTTTGGAATTTTTACTTTTTTGACTGCATTTACAGATTTTTATGAAATGAAGTGTGAATTTGTGAGGACCTAAAAAAATTACCTCACTAGTCATGTTTTCTGAGGATTTCCTATACTTGTGAGGCCCTTTGTTCCTCACATGTATAGCGAAACCTGTACACACACATGCACTCATACACATACACAGGTGTATGTTTCCCTGGTGTAACATTTATGTAATTTCAACCTGTCTGTCACACGTTCAGAGGAGACGCATTAAATTAATGACTGTTGGCTGAAGTATCACCACAGGAAGCAGGACATCACACATTTTGGATAAATCAGAACTGGCTGGATGATGCAGGTCTATGTTACAATTTCAATATAAAATAATGCATTTTCAACATTCTGTTGTGTAACCTTGCAAGAATCTTGACAATGCTAGTTCTGCAGGATAAAAAAATGAGCAAAGCCAAATATTAGTTATTTGTAACCATGACAAGCACATCAACATCAGAGCATCTCACCCTTTGCAATAGCTATTGTAACTGAAAGTCACGTTATGCACCACCAGGGAGCAAACACATTTATGCACTGCACTCTAATTCAAAACGTAATGCTTTCACAATCTGAGATCACACTGATACGGAAGCCCTTTTCTGTGGTATTTGAGTTCGGGACTAGCTGAGATAATTAACCATTAAGTATGTCAAGCAGTCCAAAACTTTTCTGGTTTTAACTCATTTCTGAAATGTATTAATCAGGCTAACTGCTGGTACACACTGACAGAAACATTCTATGGTCTCACAGCATTTGCTCCTTGAGATACTCATTTACAATTCAAACTGAATCAAACGTATGCACCTTGAGGTTTATAACAGTCTGATTCTCAAGAGTTTTCTGAAACTAACTTAACTGAAAGCTCTCTGAAGGCAAGTAGGTAGCTAATCAAGAATTCCAGTTCATGAAAAAGCTTGGAGCCTGGTTAGAATAGTGGTCTTCTTGATATCAAGGTCCCCCTGTCTATGAAAAAGATGCAAATTACTGCTTTTTCACTAATTTGCATCATTGCATATTGTAAATTGTATTGTCTTCCATTCAAGTAATTCTTTGCCTGCTGCAAATGCTTATATGAGAACTTCCAATGCTGTTAACAAAAGTACTATCAGCATATTTAGTTGTTTTGCCAGTAGATCATAGCTGAAACAGCTTACAATTTTCTCCATTAGGACAATTGGATTCTTTTTTATTTATCCGGTTTATTTTAGGAAACATAGGGGCCTTTCATCCGTAAGGTTCCATGTCATATATTTAATCACTAAAAGGCTGATTCACCCATGCACTCAAGTCAAAAAAGTATGTAGCTGTACATATGTATCATAAAGTGTTCCAGGGTTTGGAGGCCGCCCCATCTCCTCCTGGCCATGGTCTCAGTCAGCTATCTCCACCCTGGGCGACATTTTTGACAGCTTGGCTCTCAAATTGTTCCAGTCTCTTAAGGACACATTTAATCTTCCTTCTTCCTCATATTTTTTCTACCTCCAGCTGAGGTCCATGCTTAGGGCTTG
>JAODKN010000039.1:3814280-3825034 GCA_026774425.1 Petrocephalus zakoni | reverse complement strand
TCCCCTCACCCCCCGCCTCCAGGGATTCTGGCAGGACACATTTCACTTGTGGCAATGTTTTTTTATACAGCGAGAAAAGCTAGAAGAACATCAACAAAATGTTATTAGCAGGATGACACTTTCTCACTCATTGCAGGTATTTCTAAATATCAACATTAAGGTTCAGATATATATTTCATATGTAAGCATGCTTGTGTATACATGCTTGCTATTTGTCAGTCCTGTAGGGCTAAGTACCAAATGCTGACAGCCATTCCTGGACCGCAAACCCAGCTTAGAGAAGAGCACGTCGGCGTGTCTATGGATCCATATTTGATCAAAACATGCCTTTCAACAGACACCCAGCATGACCCCTGTGGCCCCTTTAATCATGCACCCATATTACATAAGTGCAGTTCTGACAGAGGCGGAGCTTCACTCTGGTGACATAATGGTTTATTGTATGTTTGCAGCTAAAATAACATGCTTCTCAAATATAATGTTCTCCTAAGATTGCCAAGCGCAGTGACTAATTCATTCTCTCTCCCAGTTTCCAGTGTAATGCCCATGAAATTCTTTTGTATTTTTCAGAATCATGTACGCCTTTTCTCTTTCTGGGATGCTCCTGTTGAAGGTAGCAGGCGTGATGTGGGCCTGGTACAATCCGCCTGGACAGGAAGTCGCGTCGGTCACCTGGAGGTCCTCCGGCAGCCATGACACACATTTGGGAGGTATCAATGCATCTGCCAAAAACTTGTGTTTTACATATTATAATTTAATATCATATTAACAGACATTAAACTCGTTTACTCATTTCTTTTTCTTTTCTATGTTTGTAAGCCATAATCGAAAAGTTTTTATTTGTACTTCTCTGGGCATGAATTTGATCCAGTCAAAAAATGTATGGGCAGACAAGTGTTCTCAAACCAAGTGGAATTGGAATATGTGAATTGATAACATATGTATTTAATTTAAAACAACTAACGTGCTTATTTAAGAGACTGAGAAACAGCATGGGTTTGTAAATCTGTGTATTCTTACTAACATAGGAGGGGGGTGGTATATCCGTCTTAGATGTGCGACATCACATCGCTTTAAGGGGTGATTCTGTAGTCGTGCTGTAGACAGTTCGTTTTTTTCTATTCGTAGTCTATCTCAGTTACATTTACAATATATAAAGCGATTTGCGTTTTTGTATTTTACTGATATTCATCTTCTCTAATATGGCAATTTAAATGCAGTAATGTCCTGCATTATGTAAGCTCAATTTGCAGGAATTATCAAAATTATGCACGAGTCGCGAGATTCCGGCCTGCAATATGGAAAATGACCCCAGCCCAGGGTCCTCTGTGATGCCCCTGTCATTCTTCGGCATCCTGTCATCTCTCTCTCTCTCTCTCTCTCACACACACACACGCACACACACATACCATGTATTCCTGACCTTAACCTTAACCATAAGTAACCAAACCAAATATGAGACTTTTTAGTTTATTTTTAATAAACGTTTTATTTTTTATTTTTAGTTTTTTTTATTGCAGATTTTTATAAATTTGAGGTTATCCTTATGGGGACCAAAAAATGTCCCCACAAGGTAGAAAACAACTGTTTTTTATCACACTGTGGGGACATTGGCTCCCTACAACGTCACAATGTCCACACACACACACATCTTCACTTTTCCGTCGGTGCTATTTGTGCAATCAGCGGTATTATTTGTGCTATGCTATTAACTGACCAAGTTAGCTGAAGTTTGTACAATCAAATAAGATAATCTTTATGAGCATTGATCGACATGCGACGATTAAATTCCACCACTTCGCAAAATATTTTATTGATTAACTGTTGGTTATGATACGAGGTCTTCAGCGAGTCCGCATACAATGCCAGCTCTCTAAGTGCTGTCAGTGAGTGTCTGCCAGCCAGGGGCGCGTTTATCCGCTATGACTGTGCGAAACGCACCCCGGAGCGGGAGTTTAGACTAAGCCATTTTAATGAAGGCTAGGGGCTCTCTAGGTGAGAACTGTCGGAGCAAAAAACACTTATATATTTATCGTATGTATTCTTTTTGTAAACTAACCATTGTATTATATATATCACATTATTGAGGGGGATAGTCCCCACCGATTCCAACAACGTGCCCCCCTAAATCTACGCCTATGCTTACAGCACGGGCCACGGTTTGAGACAGAAGCCGGAGCGCGAACCCCCACCCGACAGATGCACGGCTTCTCTTTTACATGGCTGGCCATCTGTTCTTCACGAAGAAGTCGGATATATGGGCGCACAGTCTGGAAACCGCTACTACGGCCGTTTTTTCTTAATGTAGATCAGCAGTCCCATAGGGTCTCATAATTTATAGCGTCCACCGCCTTTATGGGCTGCGTCTTTCTTCAGGTAGCAAACAGTTAGGGGACACAACCCTTCGCGTGTAATTTAGATGTCAGGGGTAATAATAATACATAATAATAAATAAACAATTTAGTTGTTTTGCTTAAATGTTCTTATCAAACTTAAGCAAATTAAATATCGAGTTTGATTGCAGCGGGGACACGGTGACGAGACTGATGTCTTTTAAAATTTTGTCTTAAATGAGCAGGTCTAAACTTTTCTCTAAGAATGGGCTACATGCACCATATGGGTGTTCGTTTATACGACAGGAAACGTGACACAAATGTATACGATAATGATACCAAAATCATTTTATCAAACGGTAAGTTCGGGTTGTTTCTGTAGAGTGACAGATTAGAAGCGAGCGCGCGCGTGCGCATACATGCGCTTCGCGCGAGGACAGCGGGATCAATGGCGGGGCACGTGCGGTCCTTAGGCCAGGGCTGTCAATGGGGCGCGCGGACAATGGTGTCCCCACGGCGCGCGCCTCGGCGCGAGACCCGGCACATTTCTTAAGCCTATAGGCTAGAGAGATAACGGTTAAGTCTAAAAATTGTTACCGAGCATAGTTGGAATGGCCAGACATCCACTTTTCCCTCTGCTTCCTATGTCTGTAACAGTAACCTACTTAGTCTTTGTAATGTCACCCTACAATTTCTGTTAAAAGCCAGTTTTCATTATTTTGTTTTACAAAAGTTAGCAAGTAAACGTTTTTATGCATGCGAAAGGTTAAACATGTAGGCCTATATGAAAACCTACATTGCTAAAGTACAGCCAGTCACGTTTTTGAGGAAATTATTTAGGCAGGTTTATCGGTATTCACGTTAAGTAAATTCCCTCAACTTGGTCTCAACTAATAACAAAGTGTCCTATTGTTTTCCTGGGGCAGTTTCTTCCTTTGCCGTTTTATTCAAGAAGTTCATTGAATGTGTGTTTCATGGAATGTGTCTAAAGTGGCGTGGAGATGGCGCTGATCACGTCAGTGAGGCAGCGGTGCGCTGTGCATACACCTGCTCTCAGCACAGCAAGCTGTCAGAACCATTTAAAGGCTGCAAAGCCTTCAGGGTAGCTCTGAAGAAAAGGGTCAAGAGAAATTAAGTTTACGGTAAGCTAATTCTGGAACATAACACAACTTTCGGAATTCGTACAACAACATTTCCTGTTCTAAATATTTCAAAGACGTGTCCTAAAATTACCAATGAACTAAACAATTGAATTATTTCACTTAGAGGCTGTAGCCTACTGGGAAATCTGAATTTCCTTTTAATTTTAGTTTTATTTTCGGTAATGAATTCGTGTTTAACATTTACAACACAAAACTTTTCCCATTTGCGTTTAACTTAATTAAATGAAATCCAGCATAATATAAATATTCAGGATTAAGTGTAAATGGAATTATACGACTTGACATTCATGTCCTGCATTTCTAAGCTTAAACGAAGTCTCGTGCACAATTGAAGTCTCGTGTAAGGAGACGATAAAGAAAACTCATGAATACATAATCCCCGAATCACTTCTGGCTGGGCATATTCCCGGCATGTTCCTGCTGTATAGTCTCCCCCGCCCAACGCCAGCATGTTCATTAATGGCAGGTGGTTTGTAGAGGAAAACAACATTTAAAATTTTATTGAAATGCATGAAATAGTAGTTTTTTTAGTTACAGCCCTCTAAACAAATGCACGACGCTCTCTCTCTCTCTCTCTCTCTCTCACACACACACACACACACACACAGACACGGTCCATGAAGAATGTGTGTTATTGTGGTCAGTAATTCTGCCCACGGGTCTGCCACACTCGAGGAGCCGAACCATCCNNNGGGGGGGGTATGGGAGGGGCGTTACCAGTTTACTTGAAAGGCCCAAATCTGCGCTCTAGAGACCCAGTCTGCGGAGAGATCTCACGCGCTCGGATCTGTAGCTCAGCAAACTTTGAGCACAGCAAGTGTGCAGGACGGCCAGAGAATAGCGAACCATTCTAACTATACACACCGACTCCTTAATACCAAAGCCATTCTAACTATACACACCGACTCCTTAATATCGGCTTGGGATCGCGGGGACGACGAAGAGAACAGGTGCGTCGTTTTTTCTTTTTGGCTGATAAATCTAAAGAAGAACTTTATAAATTAGTCATAATTTAATCGTGCAGTCACCATCCTGGAATACTTAATTTACGTAATGCGGAGTTAAAGTTATTTTATTGGAATGAGCATTTTGTGTACTATGTGGTTTGTATTGGATTTTAACATTTTGATAGACTCTAGCACAAAATGATTTTTGCGATTTTAGTCTTGCAAGGGAATGTACGAAAATAAACCCCTTAAATGTAACTTTAATTTTAATATTGGCCATTTTAAACAATAATAGGCTTAATATGTAAAAGTCATAAAATGTACATGAAATATAATTATGAAGTTTAGTCACAATTGACATCTACTAATTAAAGCTAATTTTATGCATGCTTTATTTGTTTGTACAGTCTTTACAACATATAAAAATGCACATTCGGCGATTTAAGTATTAAATTTAATGTAAGTACGTGTGTGTTCCAGCGTGCCTTTATCAGAATTTTGGTCGAGCTTATCAGGAAATCGCATTGTATTTTATTGTGATGTATTTTATTGTATTAAATGACGATCTTAATATATTAAATAAGGAAAGCGGGAGATACAAGCTGTTGGTTGTAATTAATTTGGTAATTATTATAAGGTTAAGTATCCCATTTTTTAATTGTCACGCACTGCTACTCAACTACAAATATAAACTGCAAGACACCTCCGGACAAACTGCTAAAATACACAGTTTTTAATAAATTTTTGCTTTGTAACATTCCATTTAATTTCAATCAGGGAACAGTAAATAGTTTAAAGGGTCTCATGTACAAAAGAAAAATTTAAGACGAGAAAGCAAAATAACTCTCAAATGGGCAAAGAGCGTGTCTGTTCACCATTTGGAACGTTCAGTCTGTTTTCAGTCTAGCTTTGCTCTTGTTTCGTTGTTTTGGTTATATAGGCTAACCTCGAATTATAACCCTTTGGGGGTCTTTATCTGCGGACTAAATCCTGCCATGTCCCAGATTGGCAGCATCTCCAGATCAGCAAACTAACAGCAGGGAATCACGCAACGTAGACTCTCTGAACCAGCAGTCATATCTCTATTCTATCGATCAATATATCCCGTTTGAAGACTTTGCATTATTCCCTAAGGTTTATTAGTTATTTACCCTTTCAAAATATGTACCCTGAAAAGAATCAAGTTTGCTGCTGTTCAAGTTATAGGACTTGAACCCTGGGCAGTTGCTTGTTCTCCAATGAAAAGCTGCCATGCAATTACTGGAACTGTCCAGTTTGCGGTGCTGAACTCAGAGTCACAATCAATTGCCTTTTTGCTCACTTATAATATATACTTTATTTTACACAGCATATATTGTTTATTTTCTGCAAAGCCAAGAGGTCAGTCTATAGCAAGCCAACCATGGGATGGTATTTACATTTATCCAGCTCATTATTACAGTACAACTTCTGCCTTTTCTCTACTATGCCACAGTATTTTTGGAATATAATTTAGCATACATGTGCATATAAATATAACTTAATATTTGATATTGAGATAATGAATATCTTAATATAATGAAGTGGACAGATTTGATTGAGGATGAAATGCATACACAGAAGGGTCAAGCGACAGGCCTGAAACTCTGGAGAGTATCGCCAGTGGATGTTGTACTAGTCGACTGTGCTGACCCAATTCTAAACTTGCAGTGCAATTAGGCTCATAAATCTGATGCATTAAAGCACAAGGCCACTATATATGTATCTGGGCCAGCTAACTATCACTTCCTACAGAACTAAAACTGAACAGAGAAGCAGTCTTTTGTGTCTCATATTCAGCCTGAAGTTTGCTGGTCCTTCCTGAGAAGCACATGAGTAGGACAGAGTTTCTAAGACCGGAAAATTTTATGGCAATATGTTTAGAAATAGAGTGTCTCATTTACAAGTACAGATTTTTGTCATAAAATGCCTTGAACCATTGAATATAATTATCTGGAGAGTGATGATAATTATCTTGCATTTTATAATTATCTATTGTTTTTATATATTTTATAAATTATTTATTAGTGATTTTGCTGTTGCAAACCAGGTACAGATTTATGGTACCCATTACAGTTACTTTTCACTGACAATTCAGATTTTTTACATGACATTTTTTAATTAAATTGAAAATGCAAATTCAGTAATACATAAAATCACAGTTTTGCTTGGAGGATTTTGTGTAACTTGCAGAAATGTAGTTTGGTGTAAATGAAACTGAAACCTAGTAAGTTTGCCTAAATTTGCCAAAACATACCTGTGGAGGGTGAACCAGGTTAGTTTAAGACATTCATATATGCAGAGTGATTGTTTTTTCCCCACAAGAAAGTAAAAACTTCATATGAATCTGCAATAATACTGCTAGGTCAGCTGTTTATAGAGCATATTTTTGAACATAATGTTCCTTCTCTCCAGGCCAACATGATGACCAAACCTTACGGTAAATCAGATGATGGAGGCCAGCTGGTGAGTTCATTGGGCTGGATGGATGAAGACCTGAGCTCCCAGGATGGGGAAGCAGCTTCGGCGATGAGCCATTACAAACTGACTAGGATTGGCCTCGATGTCAGGGAGCTGGGCAACAAGGATGTGGAGGATGAGGAAGAGGATCTGGAGGAGGATGAGAATCTGGGAGGGGAGAAGATGCCCAAGCGTAGGGGGCCAAAGAAGAAGAAGATGACAAAGGCCCGACAGGAACGATTCCGGGCTCGTCGAGTGAAGGCCAACGCCCGTGAGCGATCGCGCATGCATGGCCTAAACGACGCTCTGGACAACCTTCGCCGCGTCATGCCTTGCTACTCCAAAACCCAGAAGCTCTCGAAAATCGAGACCTTACGACTGGCGCGCAACTACATCTGGGCACTGTCAGAGGTGCTGGAGGGCGGACAGTCCCCCGAGAGTCACAGCTTCATGGAGATGCTGTGCAAAGGCCTGTCTCAGCCAACCAGCAACCTGGTGGCTGGCTGTCTACAGCTTGGGCCAGCCCCAGTGCTGGTGGAAAGGCTGGAGGAGAAGTGTGGGGGGCCTGTGGGGGCTGGCATGCTAGAGCAGCCAGAACACCCCTTCAGCTACACCTCTCCAGGCCTGCCCAGCCCACCCTATGGTTCCTTGGAGGCCTCTCACTTCTTGCATCTGAAGGGCTTCAAGACTGTGACCTATGAGAAGGTCTCCTCCCACGAGTGTAGTAGTGCGACCCCCCCTTACGACGGCCCCCTCACTCCCCCCCTCAGTGTCAGTGGCAATTTTTCACTGAAACAGGAGCATGAGGCAGAGAGGAACCATGGCCCAAAGTACACCACCTCACAGCACTACCCTGCCACCAGCGGACTGCCTGGACCTCAGGGCCATGCTGTTTTTCAGGTGTCCCGTTATGACCTGCCCCTGGATGTGACTTTGGACTCCTTCGCCTCAACCTACATGGTTACCTCACAGATGGCTGCCCTTTATAATGAGTGAAGGAGACGAGTATGGGGAGCAAACTCCTTGTAGTCCACCGGTCCCTTATGCTTCCTGCAAGTACTCAGAGAGCCATACTTCCAAGACTGTGCAGAGACAATATGTTGCATTTACAGTCAACCACTCCCCAGTCCTGTCACCCAAGCCTACTTGCTAGAGTAGAGTGGCTGGAAAAGAATAGCCCAACTCCCATTATTAATCAATTTATGGGTATAATCACTGTTTTTGCAATTAAGTTCCATATTACATGGTGTTATTATGAAGAGGTAGGTGAGTCTTCCCAAATTCCCCTCGGTACAGGAGGAATGGTCCTTCTGATTGGACTGGCAATTAGCCAGAGCTACTTAATAATTCCTATGAACATGGTACAGAAGTCTTCTCTTCTACATAGGCCTTATTTCCACAAGGGTCGCAAACACATAAATCTTTTTTCTATTTTTCTTACTCCAGGAGTGAAGAACAAGACAAAAATTGTACACATATGGACAATAGTGGTCAATAGTTAAACATATTACTGCACATCATATCAAAAGAGAAAAGATGTTTTTAATAAGAAAAGATCTTAGTTGGAGTGGTAGATATTTCTCCCAAAATAAGCCTCGAACCCCAGCAATGCTCAGTGTAACGTAATATATCTATATCAGACACAATTGTTTCAGAATACTGAATATGGTCATTTAAAGATTGATTTATTTATAACTGTATTTAATATTTATTTGGATTTCTGTTGTTTATGTCACTGTTTCTCATTATACACTGTTTAATGTTGTTACACTGTCAGTCTCTGGCAGGTTTTAATGTTATTGTAATTAATTTATTTCATTATTGTCATTTTTCTGTTGTCTGATCCCCGGTCTGTCATTTGACTTACTTCTAAAAATGTAAATATTTTTTTGTCCTGCACTTAAATAAATGTAGTAATATATTATTTTGCAGATAATGCTGAAAATGGGTACTTCGAACAGGAAACCCACGGCATATTTGATCACTGAGTTTATTCTTAAGAAGGTTAATGGAAATATGTGTGGCTTTGCTTCCAACACATTTAAAAGCAGGAAAGTGCTTTTAGGTCAGGACTAAACATGTTTTTGAGAAATGCGAGTGGTTCATACCCACAGCTAACCTCATATTCTCAGTACTGAAATCTGTTCTTCCAACCGTTTATCCGGGTCAGGTGACAGAAGGGCTGGGGTCTGTCCCCGGCAGCACAGGGCACACGGCTGGGGTGCAGCCTGGATGGGATTCCAGTCCACTGCAGCCATAATGGTGATGTGGGGGTAACACAGATAGATGGCCTGGAGCACTTGGGCTGTGTTATTATATATGTACATAAGTGCCATATTCCAGGCTATAAAATCCATTTCAGAGCAATAACTATCTATGCAAGAGAATTTTTTTAAACAGTATTACAGAAATCAGTGTTATTTTCGTTTTTAAGTAATAGAAAGGCCTCTTTCTTAGCGTCCCTTTCTAAGCTGTATGTTTATCTAAAACTGAGAGCTTGTTTTGAATGTCTAGCTTTTTGTACAAATGAAAATGTTATATCAGCTTTTTTAAAGGGATAAAAAAATGTTAAATTAAAGATTTTTTTTAATGAAATTGATTGGTGTCATGAATTGAACTTATTCAAATGGAAGTTACAGTGCTGCAAGTACTTTCCATCATGAAACAGCTTTATTGCATCATAGGACTACTTGAAAATCCTGTAAGCCAAACAATTAAATCAACATTGTAAGAATCCTTAAAAATAAATATTTGAGGATGCATTGTGCTTCCATCAAGATAAGTTGGCAAGATGTGCTCCGGTTACCATTCCAGAGCATTTTAGGAGCATAACCTGTCTTAGGAAGCTGGGACATGCTCTTAACCGATGTGTATTTCAAGAGAAATTACATCAGTGTATCTTCCTCTCATCCTTTTAGACTGCATGTGTGCGCAGTTCACTCCACTCCCAGTTCTGTGCTGCTCTGGGAGCCATGGCAGGCCCTGGGAACAGTGGGTCATGGAACAGGTGATGGCCAATTACAAGACCCCCCCAATATCATATGAGAAAAGATTAAAAAAAAACTAAAAAAGTACTCATAGAAAGTCTTGGGGGGGATTGCAAAATTCAATTGACAAGCAATATTTAACATAACTGGACATATCTTCCACAAAGACACTTTTGACTGACATTTTGTAATTAATTGCAGTTGTAGTCACTGGCTTCCAAAGGGACACAAACAAAAACATTTGGTGTTTAATGTTATTGCAAAGGTGTTGCTAATTAAATTGTTTTGTAAACAAATGAACAAAGTAATGATTTTTGTTATAAAACCAAGATATTAGCAATATTTTTTACTAAATTAAGCAAGCGTCTCAAGACTTTCTGTGAGCACTAAGTCTAAGTAAAATAGGAATAACATGGGCTTGTTTTCTGATCACTTTATTAAACATAATAGCCTGCATTTGTTGCTAAGGCTGTAAAGAATGATTTTTCAGCTGTGCAAATTTCTTAGTCTTTCGGCAACAGAAATTGCGGGGGGGAAAATTGCTTGAGGGTCGTTCATACTAATCACCCCCCCACCAACCTACGGCATTGGTACGTCGTCTTTTCCAGGCCTGAGAGCAGAGACAGAAAGAGGAAAAAAAGAGAACAATTGTTTGTGTGGCTACCACTGGCCCATTGTAAGTGCAGCCTGTTCTTTCTCTTGACCTCTGACTCACATTGTTGCTGAGCTGCTCGTTCAGGGAGGAGAGACAGCTGGGAGAACAGCGGGGGGCTTGGGGGGGGGGGCTGGAAGGGCTGATGGGGGCTGACTGACAGCTGGGGCCAAGCCGCAGAGAGAGAGGGAGGG
>JAODKN010000039.1:3785809-3796950 GCA_026774425.1 Petrocephalus zakoni | reverse complement strand
CATTGGTGTGTCTCTATGTCTGCCCGTGTGTCTCTGTGTCTCCTGTCTGTCTTTGTATGTGCCCTTGGCGTGTCTCTGTGTCTGCCTGTGTGTCTCTGTGTTTCCTGTCTTTCTTTTACCAAAAAAGCTGAAATGGCGATGCTGAAGTCCGCACCCGTTTATTTCGGGGTCCGTGCCGTGGATCCCATGCTTCGGCTGCCTGCTTCCCTGGGCTCCCCCCTCATTAGTCAGTCAGAGACTTTTGTTCAGCCTCCTCAGTGCCTGACCCACCCCACAGTCCAGCCTGTCAGCCCCTTCTTTCCCTCTGTCCCTGTGATTCCTCCAGGTGCCCCCCCGGCATCGTCCCATCGCGCCCGGCCTGAGATCTCCCCCATCCCCCAGCCTTGCCACTTTGTCAGGTCACATTCCATCTCCCCCTCTCCTTTCCTCCCCTCTCCTTTTCCCTCTGTGTCTATATTAATCTTCATATGGTATGTGGGAGGGCTATAGAATAAGAACATGATGCGGCAAAGTCGCCAGGAGGAGTATTAAGGGGACAAACATGTTAAGATTAAAACTCTGAACAGGTGCAATATTACAGAGAACCAAACAACACCAGTGGTGCCGGGGTAAAAAATGCAAGGATTACAGGTGTGTTTAAACCCGGACATGCTAAAAATCTGATCTGAGAGAAGAGTGGGACAGATGGGGGGGTGCGGGAGAGAAATAGTGGCATTATTAGTCCTGCGCTGTCTACTCCATGACTTAAACTCTGCAGGATGACAAGCGGCAGCTCGCACTCCAATTGGTCGGGAGTGCCACCAATCAGAGCGCAGACATGTAAGGTGCCTTTAGGTTATACCCAGCCCCAAAAAACACACACAAGAAGCAGGCAGAGAGACAGTGTCTATGTGTTAAGCCAGGGAGAGTGCAGGAGGAGCAGCGCCTAGGCTTACGTTTGCTTTCAGGCTAACCTCATGTACCTTTTAAAGTTCATGCTGGCAAGATTTTGCCCGTCTGTTTGATATTTTTGTTTTTGTTTTTATCTGGAGGATCTTGGTACATTGTTCTTGTTCTGGAGCAGATTTAATTAAGATCTCACCGGGGGATAATATACGCACTGATTCTTCTCCACCTCCATCTCACCACATTCCTGCCCCATGCATACCTGATACACACAGAGATAAACACAATTCTAAAACACTCGCAGCCCGCAGGCAGGAGCTCTTTGCCGTCGTTTTCAGCCAGTGGAGAGGCAAATGTCCTTCTCCCCCGTCTGCTCTTTGCTGTTCGGCCAGCGTCTCCTGGACACAAGGCTTACTGGAGAAGAATACTTGGTGCCCCAGATCGGGAAGGGGCACACACTGGTTACGGGAGGAGACTGAGGACCACATTCAGGAGTGAAAGCATGATTTTGGGTGAGTTTGGCACAAGCTAGAACAACTTGTTATGCTTCTCCAGAGAAACCTGGTTTCTGGTTAAAACTCGCCAGTGTAACGGCCGTATATGTGGGAGGGAGACAGTCCATTCACAAAGTCAGTCTCAGTGACCCTGTTCATGCCAGCGGGTCAGCGAGCAGAACTGCAACATGCACCTCAGTGACTGGATGTGCAATTGGAGTATAACAGGTAAGTACAATAAACAGGTTTGGGACTAGATTGCTGTTGCATCCACAAGACTGAGTTGGCTTTCGTGTTTTCTGCCTTAGATCTCACAAATGAAACAATAAATAAATAATAGAAAAATAAGATTTCCATCTTTACGCCGGAATTATTCTGAGCCTGATTGATGTTTTCCGCCTATAGCCAAGCTCAGGGTTCGAGCAGGTTGCTGTGGGACAGCTGCAGAATGAAACTGTGCTTCGGCAGCCAGCCAAGGTCACTTTCATGTGTAAAAAACAGGAGTAAGGCTTCACGCTGCTGATCTGTGCAGGATCACAGCTTATAGATAGATATCTGACTATTTCTACCGCAGGAACAGCGCGCACCTTTGGAGGCTTGCTCTTTCATATCATGCTGTCCGTGTAGTGTTTCTGTCTGCCTATCGCTCTCTATCCTCGTGCCTTAGCCCTTCATAAGATGCCAGCACTGCTATCCGGGGCTGTTTTATCCACCTTTAGTGTGGCCCCCGTGGTGCTGTATGTGGTCAAGCGCACACACTTCAGTCCTGGCAAGCCGTGTTGTTGCAAAACGTGCCCAGACAGATCTGCCTCCCTCTCTGCCCCCTCACACACCACCTACCCACCCCAGCCCCATCTGCTCCAACGCTACCACCCCTGGAGCAAGCCAGCAGTAAATACTGAGGCTGGCGGGGGCATCGACTCGCATGTGCAGGCGGCTGAGCGTCTGCAGCGCAGTCCAGGTGTGTGAAGCCACGTGCCCCCCCCCTCTCTGCAGCTCAGACACTGCCCTTTCTCTCACTCCAGCCTTGGCAGTCTGAGTCTGCAATCTGTATGCCTTCTGTTTGGTGTTTGTCCAGGTAGCATACATTTACGCATCCTCTGTCTGGCCTGTTTGTACTTATGCTACACTGAGTTTCTGTTCATTTTCTGTGTGTGTGTGTGTGTGTGTGTGTGTAGGTCAAATAGAGAATATATTATGGAGACCAAATGTCCCCACAATGTGATAAAAATCTGTTATTTGACGTTGTGTGGACCCTTTTTTCCTGTCCACACATAGGGAAAATAATTTTATAAAAGCTGTGACTGCAATCAAAAAAGAAAAATGTTAAGTTGTTCACTTATGGTTAAGGTTAGGGCTGGGTATTGTTTAAGGTTGTCATTGTTGGGATCAGGGTTTCGTCCATAGAAATGAATAGATTGTCCCCACAAAGATATGGAAGTGATTTACTTTACTGTTGACACACCACAGCATAACGACAAAGAATGTGTCCTCTACATTTAACCCATATGTGACATAGCAGTTGACAGCTATTATTCAGCACATAGAGAACAGTACCTTGCTGGTGAAAAAATCAAACCAGCAACCTTGCAATCACAAGCATACTTGCCTATCCATTAGGCTACCACTCCCCCAAATGTGAATGCACACATGTGTGTGCATGTGTGTATGTGTGTGTACATTCTCGTTTGCATGTTCTCTCCTGAGTATTTGAGGGCATGCTTTCTAGTTCTGCATTTTATAAGTGTGTTTGTGTGTGTCTCTGTATGCGCATGAGTGTGGTCTGTCTCATTACTGCATTTAGCCTGTCTTTGTACAGTGTGCATTCTCTGTCTCTGATGTGTGCAATCGGTATCTGTGATATATGTGTGAGTTTATGACTTGTGTGTATGATGTGTCACCTGTATTTGTGATGTGTATGTATGTGTGTGTTCTGTCTATGTGCTGTTGTGTGTGTGTGTGCATGTTCTGTCTATGTGCTGTTGTTTGTGTGTGTGTGTGTGTGTGTGTGTGTGTGTGTGTGTGTATGTTCTGTCTGTGTGCTGTTGTATGTTTCTGTGTGTTCTATGTGCTGTTGTATGTGTGTGTGCGTGTTCTGTCTATGTGCTGTTGTTTGTGCTCCCCACTGTTTTATGTGCTTTGCTCACACACTCTATGAAGGAGGGATAAAAGAGAAAATGCCTGTTAATGATTAGCTATGGTCCCTGAATCTGCCACTCTTCAGTTCACTGACAGGGACCCTTATTGTGGATCAAACAACCCAAATTACACCAGCAGCATCTCTCACAGAATCGCTCACAGAGCATCGGTAAACCTGCAAGGTCACCTGTCCACTTCTCTGCTAAATGAATGCGACACAAAATCCCCGGCAGTGCATGCAGGTGTTATACCCTTTGTTTGCACCTAGTCACCTGTAGTATCCTGTTACGTCTACTGAGCTGCTAATATCTGTTTTTGTAGTCCATCTGAAGAAGTCTTTTTGAAAAAATACAGTTCAACAAGCAGTTTGGTCTAAGAACCATTTCAGAATATATTCATCTTTGCAACCTGTACGTAATTCATAGCAATAAAAAGTAAAAAGTAAATGTTTAGCATTAATTGAGCAGATGTTAGCATCATACTGTAGGACGTGCATAGATTAATCTGACAAGTGGCAAAACAATGGGAGCTCTGCATTCTGACTTCCTCTCTAATGCTTGAGGGAGCTGGCATTCACTTATAGCAAGTTTTCTCATGTACGCGTCTCCTTCTGTCTAGTAATTGAACCGTATGCATTTCTGCAGGGCAGTGGGATTTTAAAAACTCTCCAACCCAGATATAAATCACCAAATTTATATCCAGAGAGTGGGTCATTGCTGTATGGATGCTAACAATGCTATTTGTTTTGTAATGTGTGTCTATCATATACTTTAGTACTGTGTGTTACAGAATTATCACAATCATTACAGTCTATGAATGAATTTTTGTGCGTGGGCCGCGTGCGAGACACAGGAAGAAAGAATCCTTCTGCCAGTCAAAAATTATGACCTTGAGCTAAATCACTTTTTCTGTCAATGGTTCTGCACCGCATGATGGCAGGGAGAGGGAGTCTCTCTTCAGGGAACTGTATGTATATTTTTCCACTGAAGAAAAAGGCCGCTATTCCTCCGCGTTTGACAGCACTGATGACACATCGCTCTTTGTAGCTTCAAAGGTAAGGGCCAGAAGAGGGTGATGTAGAGGGAGGTAGGCAAGGAGGAGTCAGGAGGAGAGAGAGCATCTCCGTCCCATCTCAGCATCAACTCAAAAGGCTGAGAAACACAGAAGAACTGCGGCACAGAGGCTTGATGTCAGTGACTCTAGTGCAGAGTTGTCCCCTGTTGCAGAGAGGCCAGTTTTACACCAGCTTGGAGTTGTGGGTGCTGTGCTGGAAAAGGGAGCAACCGGGAGCAAAAAGGTCTTATTTCCAAATCTCATAGAGGCTGTCCTCATCTGTATACCCTCGATAAAGTGTTGCATTCATAGGGGGGTGACCAGCTGTGTAATATGGTACAGTTTAAAATAAATAACTTAATAAGACTGGCAAGCAAAAGTCATTTTGGGTAAAAGTGTTTTCCAAGTTAGATTAACATCCCACACCGCCATCCCTGCAGCTTCGTCCCCTTTGCTCATCTTCAATTCAATTCAATTCAGTTTTATATAGCACCTTTCAAAACAGAGTTGTCCCAGGGTGTTTTACATGGGTGTGCTGGGATACATTACCATATGCAAAAATCTTCTCTACCAGAGGGCTGGAGATTTGCTTCACTTGTGTCAGTACAGTTGCCAAGGCTGCGTTCTGGAACTGTGTCCCATTCAAATGTTGGTTGTCTGCTGCTCAGTGTTTACCCATTCTGGAAGCCATGCTTGTCCATCCCTGTCACTGGGGCCAGACTGCTTGTGAGTTCAGATAATCTTCATTATGTGTCTGCGTGACGGCCTCACATTCTTCATCCATCCATCATGGCTTTGCTTCCTTGCTTCTGTTCCTCTCAGCATGCAAATTCAGCCAGGGGCCTGAAGGAGCATAAAAAGCCTTTGCAGTGGCTTGTTTTCTTCCCCCTTCCCCATCTCCCATCTCTGCTCTTTTTCTGATGGCCTTTTCCTCCCCCATGCCCCACACCAAAATCCCCCCAGTGCCTCAAAGCAAACCCCTTTTTAGAGTAGCTTCAGAGTTGCTAATCTGAGTCAGAACACTCCAGCTGAAGGCCCCATCTTATCCTTCATAAAATAGTAAAAGCCTCTCTTAGCTTTGCATTAATAGTTTGATTAATATTTATGAAACAGACTAGCACTAGGTTAAAGTAACTTTCTTGCGATCTTCTTGCCTTGCTTAATGCATTTATCATTTGATAAATCAAGTTGGCTCATGTCGCATTGCCACAAATATGCACTTTTTTGTGTACAGACAACGCAGGTGGGGGGTCCTTAGAAATCACACTTCTCTCTTCTGCCTTCCCACCCTCTAGGCCCTTGTTAGCCCCATGATCAAAATGCCAGCCCAGCTGAGCATCACACACCTGTTGACAGCAGATGTGATGGGATCCAATGAGTATCTCCTGAGTTGGGGATGTACGAATTAGGAGGTTTATTGTGTGAACCCAGCCCAGGTCAATGGTATCATGCGAATAATTAGTGCTGACGTCTCCTCATTTGGCCTCTGATTTAGGACTGCAACAGGCAGCTTGGTCACACTAGGAGTGCAATTCAGCTGTCATACAGGTTACTCATTTCACATCTTATGATGACCTTATGATAAGTGCAGGAATGTCTTACCCTGCTCTGGCTGGGAATGCCACATTTAATGAGGCCAGTGGACACAAGTTCTTCTCTGTGGGGCTGGTCAACAGACAATATGCTCACCCTCATGCTCATACTACAAAGTCATTAGCAGTGTCACTGTGGCTTTGGAGAACGTAGACCTTTGTGGGCAAGAAAATTCTCTCGATGTCTGCCAATGTATCACCATTATATCCATGCAAACCTTGCAGATTAATTTAATTAAGCTGATTGACCAACTTAGGATAGTTGACCATCTTATGGTAAGTTTTTGCATAATGGTTTGATGGTTGAGCAGGTCGTACCAGTATGACCAGCTTGTGTCCCACCCAAATAAACCATTAAAAAGTAGTAACAGCTAGAACATGACCATCTTTAGACCAGGTAAAACCAGCTAAAACTAGAGAAAACCAGCAAAAAAGCAGCTACCAGCGGAGGAAAACTCTGCATAATTTTTCCCCATGTGAAGTGACTTGCGGCCCTGCATACATCTCTCACCCAGCGGGATTAATGAGCGTAAGGGAACGCCTCGCTATGTGAACACAGCATCAGGTTCTCCTGTAACATGGAAATAATTCTGTTTGCTGTTAGGCTAAAGTTGAATGTCTGTTGAGCTGTGCTAGTGCAAACACAGATATGAGACTTTTCTCATGAAGGTGACTGCAGAGCAGAAAGAAAGATAGGCTCCCAAAATAATTATCTAAGTTACTTTATGAAAAGTGTCAAACCTAATGAATAATATCTAGGCACATCCAAGCATATTCAAAGAGAATGTGTAAGCACAGTTGATTGTCAATAGTAGCTATACCAAATTCAATCCCTTCCTGCACAGATGGTGCTTAAAGCAGAGTGACATCACCAGGAGACTGCTTTTGTCCTGGGAAAATGGTTTGCTGGAGATTCACAGAGGGATTGGTTTTTTGTCTGCCCTATTGTTGTCGCACTAAGGTTTCAGTTTACAAAAAAATCAATTCTCCTTGAAACACAGCTGAGGAGAGTAAGGTCTGGAAAGGGGGTGGAGGGCTGATATGATAACAGGCCTGGGGGTAGAAATTGTTCCTCCGAGCCCAGTGTATATTGGTATGCTCCCAACAATCAGCAGCTCATCAAAAGAGGATATGAATGATATGATCCTTTTAATTGTTAATGCACTGTACACTCACATTATTCCCATGTCACACGAATCACACTAGTTAATGACACTTACGACAGTGCTGCTTTGAATGTAGAATGGGACGACGTTCAATTTACGAAGCACTGCACATTCTGAAATGTTGTTTCAAATAGTTTGAAATGCCTGTACCAGCTGCTGTGATTTTATGGTATTTGCAGTGCATACCTGAACCAAGTCTGGCCAATAAAAGTCAAACTCCCAGGCTGTGCTCAAGCCTGTCCTGAGACGCACATGCTTAGCTAGGGCATTGATAATGAGCTCTTAACACTGTGCCAGGAAAGCTTTGGATGTGGGGCCAAGGAAGAGGCTGACCCAGAAGCTAGTTCCTGATGGTCATTGATAGGCGTCTGGTATGCACACCTGGCTCCACAGTTTTAACACTGATTGCCCCCAGGGAGAGGTAGGGAAGGGTGGGGTGAGGTAGGGAGGGGTGTGGTGGAGTGGGTCTGTAGTCAATTCTGTCCCAGGGGCATGAAAATAGATAGGAAGAGGTGTGTGAGTGCCAAAGGGTGTGGAAAAAAGGCCTGATAAGGAGGAGTCTCCTAAACCTGAGTATAATCCGGAGGAGAGGCACGATGGCAAAATCCTAACCTACCATGACACACCTCCCAACCACCTTTAAGATGCAGTGCTGTATTTTTTGGAACTGGCAAATGTCATTCAAAAGCACAATTCATCACAGTGCCAAGAAGTGCCTTATACACATAGTACTGACATAGTAGTGACGTGACAATCTTCCACCAATGATATGACCTTAGAAGTATTCCTGGCACATCTTAGGTATGACTTGATTAGGATTTCATTTGCTGTGTTTTA
Organism: Petrocephalus zakoni; assembly: GCA_026774425.1. Lineage (NCBI taxonomy): Eukaryota > Metazoa > Chordata > Actinopteri > Osteoglossiformes > Mormyridae > Petrocephalus > Petrocephalus zakoni. Next base: position 3,788,784 of record JAODKN010000039.1, on the reverse strand, counting down.
CTTGTCATAATATAATAATAACAACAACAATAATAATAATAATAATCATTATTATTATTATTATTATTATTATTATTATAAACGAAACTACATACGGTACTGTAATATACCTCAAGCCGACAAATCGTTGAAGTCACACGTTTTCTTCAGCATCTCAGCTGAAGTTGTGCGTGCGTTTGTCATTACAAACCATTGTTTTTAACTCAAAATTTTTATATAAGCTCCATAGCAATCCATTCGTAAGTATGAGTCGTCCATAAGTCGGACTTTCCTGTCCCAGGGACTGTCTGAAATGTGCCTAACAATGCTAATGTTTTCCTGCAGTGCAAAGCTGAATGTGTGTCACCTCTCCTAGCACCACTGGCCTAATAGATTTGTATCAGGCGATGCATGTTGATGAATATTTGCTTTAGTTTTGTGTCTGAGTGAGTCACACTCCCCTCGACAGCATACTGTCACTTCAGCTTAATGTCACAGCCCTACATCAGTGCCTTCCTTCGCCATCATTCCCAAAAATTTGACCTTGTCAGTGTTCATCTTGCCCCCCTGCCCCCCGGCCTGCACTTCAGTTGATACTTGTTTTATAACATATACCACTATAATCTGACACAGGACACGTGATGCATTATGGTTTATAAGGACATAAGTACACTGTATTGGCCCTTTCCTAACCTCTTAGTGTGTATCTGAGTGCCCTGTGCATCGTTTCACAGTTTCTCACTCTTAGTCCTTATGTCCTCTTTGCATGCCGACAGGTTTTCTCCACCCACCTCTCGCATACGCGTTCGGGAAATTTCTCCTACGTTCTTAGTCTCTCCCTCCTCCCCCTTGTTCAGATTTTGATCGAGCCAGGCAGTGTCCCAGCAGACATCCGCCTCAAGGTTGAGTATCCAATTTTGCCTTCACGAGCATGCTGGGGTAATCCCATAGCACAAGGGTGGGTGACCTTCACAGTCCGGAGCTGTGGCCTGCTGCTGCATATCAGCGGGGGAAAGGCCCATAAGCTAATGGGGCAAGACATCATCATTAGGGGTTCAAAGGAGATCTTTCTTCATAGGAAATAGGTAAACCTCAACCATCCTTAGGGTCATCGGTCAAAAAACGTTGTTCACCTTATTCTAATTGTAAGCTTTGATAGGCGATACTTTAAGGCAAAATAGGCAAAAGGGACCAACAGAAGCACAGCTCTTTAGCTGTTTGTCTATTTCATATTTTTACCTGCAGGTTGAAGCTGTAGCCAGGTCCTTGTAGCCCAGTGTCACTAACTGGAATATTATTGATTGTGTCAAACATAACGTTGACTGGTTCTGTTTACTGAACTTTTTCTCTATGTTTCTCAATGATTATGAGTATAAATTATTTGACAGTGAAGAAGCTGATAGTGAAAATGTTCAGGAAGACATCTGTCCTTAACAACTGACCAATTCCATAATAAAACAACGATACTTTATTCATCAGGTCAGGTCAGATTGGGGAGCATGCACTGGTACAGTGCATCACTGCACCTAACACACAACAAATGATGTCATATCCAGTCCCACCCTCATGGTCGTTTCCTTAGCCTGATTCAGCTGCTTGGGTCCTCAGCAATGAGGATGCTGCAAGCCAGATCACCCTCAGAGAATCACGGCATCCTGCTGAGGATGACCCTAGCAAGGACTTGCCCAGCACTGAGAGCAATATTATTCCCTTGTAGTTGCTGTAATCCACCCTTCCCTTTTCAGATAGGTCTCTTTTTCCAGTCAGTTGGGATGACGCTCATCTTCCAAATGGAAGCAAAGATTGCTTGCAATGTCAGGAGGACAGCCTTACCACCAGGACTTCACCCTGTTTACCACAGATCCCTGCAGCCTTCCCTACCCTCAGCTGGTTCACCACCTGTGCAATTTCAGTTAGACTGGGTGGTTCACTGCTAATTGAGGATCAGCCCCAACAACTGTGGACTCAGGGATGTCCAACATCTTAGCCGGAGGATCAGCTTTAAACAGCTGCTCAAAATAGCCAGCCCAGCGGGTCACAACTGCAGGGTCATCCATAAGGATCGTTCCATCATCCGTCCCTTGACTGCGGCTGTGCTAGGAACAGATCTGGACGTGGGTCACTGGACTATAGATGGTATGTCAATTGCTCACAAATTCCTCTGCCAAACAGCACCTTATCTGCCCTCAGAGCCCTCGCGGGCATTCATCTCAGTTCCTGGTACAGAGTGGAGTTGCCATCAAGCTGTATGCCACAACTCCTCTTGATAATATCCAGGGTGTCCTGTGAGATGATACACCTCCTTCTTGGAACACTAGCACAACCTGCAGCAACCTTCAGGGTCATGTCATGAAAAATCTCCCACATCATATTAGAATTGGCAGTCACATCCAAATCCGCAAGTTCCTCACACATACTGTGTGCAAACTTATTAGAAACAACTGGCCAGGTCCAGCCTCATTCTCCTAGTAGGTGGTGGCCTACTGGCCTGTGCTGAATCTTCAGAGCAACAACAAGTCTGTGGTCAGAATTCACAAACTGGGCACTTCTGTAGACCCTGCAGTTTTGTAGGAGCCTCCAGCATCTGCTCACGAGGATGTGATCGATCTCCTTCGCCACACCACCAGTATTAGAGTACTGAGTCCAACAATGTGGCTCAGGGTGCTGGAACCAGGATCCAGCGACCCACAGCCCCTGACCTTTTGCAAAGTCAAAGAACATGGACCCACTTTCACCACAGTTGCCAGACCTATGTGGATTGACACAATCCTCATAGCCAGCCCAGTTAGTACCAGAGGTCGCATATCACCCATGAGCAAGCAAGTGTCCAGTGTTAATTCTGGCAACTGTTGGCTACCGTGATCTAGGTTGTCTGCCCAGAGACAGTAATTTCATTCTTTCTTTACTCATCATAGCGTGACGAACAGAGATTTCACCATAATTTTCATTGGCAAACATTTTTTCATTTAAGTTGTTGTTACAATTTAGTCATGAAA
>JAODKN010000039.1:3756995-3772425 GCA_026774425.1 Petrocephalus zakoni | reverse complement strand
TAAGTTCTCCCCAAGCGAGCTTGATGGGCCGAATGGCCTCCTCTCGTTTGTATATTTCTTATGTTCTTATGTTCTAAGTGTGTTAGCTATTTTTTACAGTTTTTTTAATGTCTTAGAAGTAGGCCAACACAAATCGAAGAAAAAATAAGCAAGCATGTACACATAGATTCAGCCAAGTTGATTTAGAGTGTAAGGGAGTGCCCAAAATGTGTTCTAATTTAGTGGAGTGACTATAGGCAGGAAACAAGAAACAGATTTATACCCACTGAGTCCATGTTTTTTTTTCTGAAAACAAGCCCCCAGCTCAAGCTCAGACACCTTACATTGACCTGCTCTGCACTGAGTCAGTCCATGCAAATAGTGCTCACAAACAAAAGCTAACCTGCAGGACACCACTTACCCAGGATTGGTCCAGTAAAGTTTCCAGTGAATACCTGGATAAAATTGTAAAGCTGGTCTGCCTAATTGTAAAGCTGGTCTGCCTAATTGTAAAGCTGGTCTGTCTAATCAATCCAATTACTCTCAGATAGTTTTTCTTTTAAAAGATTTCTTTCATCTATTAACATTATATTAACAATGCATAACACATAAAAACTTTTTTTATTGTAGAAATGACACGCACAGCTTTAAAACCACAATCATATTTTCTCTTTTCATTGACTGCAGCAAATTATTACTTACTTAGAGGAATGCATATGCCTTCATATAATAATTTATGGCCTTTCTACATCACCATGGACTTTTAAAAGCTGCCTATCAGTCCTAACCCTGCCAAGGGTTACATACATATGGTGACTCCAAACCTGCCTGTAGAAGTTCATATCTGCCACTGTGTGGCGATAGGAGGCTGGTCCTCAGACAGATGAAGAGTGTAGTGGGCAACATGAAGAAGTAAACGACAAGCCAAGAGCGTAGTGGGCAACATGAAGAAGTAAACGACAAGCCAAGAGTGTAGTGGGCAACATGAAGAAGCAAAGTGACAAGCCAAGAGTGTAGTGGGCAACATGAAGATGTAAACGACAAGCCAAGAGCATAGTGGGCAACATGAAGAAGCAAAGTGACAAGCCAAGGAAGAACCACAGATTTGTGACTTAAGCAGCTAAACTTCACTGCTGAGGGCGGCCGAGCCTCAGAAGGCAGGCCTTCCTAGTAACATGCTGGGAACAAGCCAGCCCAGAAAGAGGAGCCTGAAACAAAAGGAAGGATGGATGGAGATTAATTTAATCTCTCCTAGAACTTACTGCTAAGAAAATTTTGTTGATGATGTTTGTTGATGATGCCCAAGAGGATTGTGCTTTGTGTTAAGTGAAAGACCAGTATATGTGGATGGTTTTTTTAAACATTTTCCAAGTACATCTACACCTATCTTGTTAGAACGCAAAACTCTTAGGTGCTATATAAAAATGAACCTACCTGTTAAAACACTGATTATTAAGGGGGTATGCATTGTTACATCTGCTCTCTGCTCTCTTCGTTTGACCTGTGCAGGTAGCATTAACCGTGCAGGTGCCGTCCCAGCACTGCTGCAGACCCCCACTGTAATCCAGCCCCATGTGGAGATAAAGCCGTTCCTGCAGATCCCTATGGAAGCCCCACCACCCACTCCCAGTCTCAGGGTCTTCCACAACTTCAGCATGGTGAGTGCCCAGGTCCTGGCCATAGTTTGTGCTGAGCTGTTCATCGATGTGCTTGCTTGAACGTTCTCCTGTACCCATTTGACATCATTTTCCATTGTTGAACGACAGTTCAAATGCTCAAGAACAGAAATACGGAGGACGGTAAAAATCCCCAGTCCCAAATACCTAGGATGTGTCAGTTGCATTCTCGCCCAACAATCCAGGGATTCTTCATGTCCCAAGTTCATTCTTGAGAGGCAAGTTAGCAAGACCACTATTGCCAAGACCACAAGTACGATCTTTGCATTCTTGGTATTGAGTGATTTGTGTTCTGCAGCATAGATTTGCGTTGAAACGACAAAAAATTAGCTGAAGCTACCAGAAGACAGTGCCAATCCACTAGCCCAAAGGCTCACTTTTCTTCAGTTTCTACTTGACCATGGTGCTGTGCATTTAAAAAAAATCACACAAGCTCAGAGCTCCCAACAAATGTTCATCTTTACGGAAATACTGCCATTTACATTTAGCCCTGTCCCCCATTTGCCCCCTCACCACCTCCCCATGGTTCCTTTGACATTGGGATATTGATTATTTGAAGAATTGCACATCAGTTATTTGATGTAGTTATACTACCGTCCAGCAGATGGAGGTGTTGCAGAAGCCATGAGGACAAACAGAGGCTAATTAATCTGCTCTGATCTGCATCCTTACAGTAAACATCTAACGACTAAACAAGTAATTTCACTCAAGTTTAGCATATCTAATCAGTGTTATTTGTCATTCTATAAAACAAAGACTGGGTTTTAAAATGTTAGTATATTTCCAGTACCTGCATGCATATACTGTATATTGTAACCGCCAGGCTATTAATGTATCACTAGGGTGACCAGATAATCCACGTCACCCCGGACACTTTGAGGTTGGACAGGATTTGCAGACCCATTTCAATCAAAAGGGCCTGTATGTTAATGTGAAACAGCTGGATGAGTCTTTCAATCAAGGAAACAAACCAGTCAAAGAAGAACTGAACTATTTAGCCAAGCACAGGTGCCTTTCGGGTTTAAAGTAGTTTGTAAAACCTGAAGTAGCTCAAAGTGTACGAGATGACATGGATTATCTGGTCACCCTATGTATTATATATATTGATATCAATAAGTTACAATTATACTATTGAAATGCAGTGTGTAAAACAAATAAACAATAATTTTGGTAAGGTGTGAGGTTCAAACACATTATTTTACTACCTTGCTACATGCCTAGTCTGGAACAAACAAGTTTTGAAGGGGGTTCAGACCCATAATTTTACTCACTGGCTACCTGCCTGCCCTGGATGCAGTGAATCTATCAGCGCAAGCTGAAGCAACACTGGGCTTTTCCAAAGTGGAAAGGCTGCAGGGGTAGAAGAAATCCATCCAAGTACTGGTTATTGTTCAGGTGACATTATTGACATCCCTTTTCAGTGTTCCATGGAAGGTGAATGAAGTATCTCTAAATTGGCAAACAGTGGTGGTGGTCCCCATTTTCAACACAGAGGGTAAACTGCAGGGGGATCAGACTTCTCAGTCTTCCAGGGAACATCTATGCCTGGGTGGTGGAAAGGAGTTTCAGGAGGAACAGTACAGATTCTGTCTGGATTCTGGCTGCAGAGCAATCATCTAACTCATTTCCCTCCCATGACTCTGAGGGACTCCTGGGAATATACCACCACAGCCACATGTGTTTGTGGATTTGGAAAAGGTGTCCGACCACATGCCCCAGTGCATGCTGGGAGATGTACTGCAGGACTGTGTGGGATTGGGGAAGCTTCTGCATGCTACTTGGTCCCTGTATGAATGCAGTAAATGTTGTGTCTGCATATCGAACGCGAAATTGATCCGGTTTAGAGATGGTGCTGTACATGTACTTCTCGTGCTGGTGCATCTTATTTTCCCTCCAGATCATGGTTTTCATGGACAAGATATCAACATGAACTGTGACTGGAAAGGTACTTGAATGATTTGATGCCAAGTACAAAATTACTGGGATGAGGATCAGCACCTCCAAATCTGAAGCTCTGCTACATTTTAAGCAAACTGTAAATTGCTGTTGGCAGAGGGTGGAAGGTCTGCTCTTAGTTAAGGTGTGCTCTAGTTCTCAAAAGATGGCATCAGAGAAACGTAAGATTTACAGGTGAATCAGTTTGGTGAGTGCAGTTTTTAGGTCTTTTGGAGAAAGATCATGGTGGTGAAGTGGGAGTGAAATCATCAGAGAAGGCTTGCTGGACTCACTCCCCATGACAGAGTGAGAGGATTAGAGATCTGAAGTGACCTGAAATTGAGATGAGTTGGGAGTCAGCTAGGAGTTCAGGCATCTTATAAAGAAGCTACCTGGATGGGTCCCTGGGGTAACTGCATCACCTGCATCCCCAAATCATCTATAGGGCCAAATGAAGTGAGGATAACTGCATCACCTGCAGCCCCAAATCGTCTAACAAGCCTCAGAACAGCGCTCTGCTCCTCAAGCTCCCTTTGTTTAAAGAGTCTCAGAGGTTCCTATTTTTAAAAAGCTGATGTGGTGAGCAGGTCCACATGTCCCTTTGCCACCAGTTACCCCTCCTTGTCTTTTATGGCTGACAGACTTTGTTCGGTCTCTCTCCCTCATCCTGTTCGGAATATCCATTCTCAGCACAGGGGTACAGTATGCGTGCATCCCACAGGAGATGATGGTGGAGAATAAAGCCAAATTCCTCCTAAGTGTGAATTTCGGTTATTCCATGCTTTTTATTTCTCCAATTTGGTTCAGTATCACACACTTCTGTCTGCCCTCATGTAGCTTTGTTTGATGTAAAGTATCGTCTGTATATTTGAATTGCTTTTTCCCATTAAAATGTTCAAAGTGAACGTCACACAAAAATATGTTCTGAGCAGAGCAGAAGGGTGTGTTTAGTTATGCAGCAAAAGTAAAATCAGCAGAATTTTCTCACGTTGCCATTGCGAGATCTCTCCAATTTCAAGTCTTTTTTTTTTAAACTTTTCAAAGAAGTTAAAGAAAAGGCATCGAGATTGGGACCCTCTTCCCGTTGATGTTGTGACTGATGTGTTACATTTTCTCAAATTGCTGTGCCGTCTGCCGTCACATTTTCTGCGAAACGATCTGGCCCATGTTTATCTTGGCTGGGTTTCCGGGGAGGGGGGGCGCGGTGGGGGTCAGCAGATATAGACATTATTACATTTACCAAGGGACAGAAAACAATCCCAGGGAGGGTGCAGGGAGTACAGCAGGGGAAAGAGAGGTGGAATTTGCACAACAAGGCTGTAGCAGCTGGACAATGTGTTTGTGCCTGAGTGTATCTGCTGGTGAGAGAGGAGGGGAGACAGACTGAGAGAGCGAACCGCTAGAAGAAGAACATTAATAAGACTGAGGAAAGGAAGAGGAAGGGGTCTCAAGGAAGACGTGCGGAAAATTCTTTATTTAGATTGTGAATGAGAAAAGTTCACTGCTGAGACTGAAAATATGTGCTTTGGTCACGCTGACCACACGTCATCCTGAAAGAGGGTAATTAGAGACTAGGATGGATGCTCACAGAGTGGGTGTATGTGGAGGAGAGGATGTATAAATGTGGGCCCATATAGCCGCCAAGTTGAGAGGACGCTACGATATCGGAGACTTGGGTGTTGGAAGCGAGACAGTCTGTGTCTCGTACTCTCAGAGGAAAGGATCACATAGAGGCGGCTCAGAGTCCCGGCCGGCAGCACTTACACAGGGTGAGTACTAATGCAGTGAGGTGGCTGGCAGTGGCAGGAGAGAAACTGCATGGTGTTTGGAGCTGGAATGCAGATGCTCAGCTGGCATTCCACCTGACAGCACACACTGTGCTGTTATTCCACAATTACGGGGCTTTCAGAAGTGCCTTAGCCTCGGAGTTAAGTAGGTGAGAACAAATGCGACTTTTCTGTCAGAAAGACTGCAAGTCTGCTCTGTCCATGATATATTTTGGGGGGGGGATAAGCTTTTTCCCGTTCTTATTTCACCCATCTGTCCTGGGTCTGCCACTTTGGTCGTCGTCAGAGGTGTAAGGGGTGATGGCAGGGGCAGTCCATATTTACTAATAAATTAAGCTTTATATTTAGTATTTTATATGTACATGGAAAGAATTTTGGGTAACACTGTACTTTAGTGGGCACAAATAATGTACTCTTACGTCATGTTTTAATTCCATGGAAGCTAGGTGTAGGTTATATAGTGATCCCATGTTCGTTCATCATTAATCAGTCATAGCGGTTCATGTATCTCATGCAGGAACTATATTATTTTATGATTTGTACTTGAGTAGTAACTGAGTTTGTTGTGCCACCTGGAGTAAAGTGTCGCTGAATTTTGCTTGTTTACATCCTACAAAAACAAGCAAAAAAACAGGCCCAAAGGAGGTGATGATCCTGTACCTCTTGTTACCATTTTTCTGCAGTCAGTCAACTACCCAAACTTTTAGTCTAATTTGAAAAGACAAGCTCCTGTCATTTTGGAATGAATGGCTTTTGTCTAAACGAAAAAAAAAATGGTTTAGGCTGGGGTTGTGGTTGCTGGGCTAAATTCCATTTTGTTTTTTGCTGTTCTATGGCTCTCGCGAGGGACAGTTATTACAGCTGTTGTTTATGGCTCAAAAGGCGTGTAATCACTAGGAGGATAAACGTCCCTGGCTTTTTTGTAATATTTTTACTAGTTTGCTGGCTCTCATTTTCTGAGGCTCGTCAGCATCGCTCAAATGGGACGGCCTTAATTAAAAATTAATAAATAAAGGCAATTCGATATTCCTTTGAAAGGCTGGAAACTTTCAAAAATTCTGTCCAAGTAAAGCTCCCAGATCACAGTGGTCACAATGTGGCTGGTTGAGTCCGGCTTCCTTGCTTAGCCCCAGTACGTTACCAAGCATTTTATCTTTTGTCATTAATTTGGGGAGAGTACCTGCTGAATGAGACATAAAAGCAGCAACGTGGCTGCCCGGAGTCGTCGCCAACCAGATGCATGTCTGTAACGAAACAGGCTGTCACCCTGTGATCACTCTCGCAGCAGGGGAGGTGCCCGCTTAGCATCCCTCTGCTGATTCACAGATAGCCATTCTTGGCCACTCCCTCGGTCACAGCCCACTTTACCCATCGGAAACGGGGCTGGTTCCTGGCTATTGCAATAACTTCATGCACTTACTGTATTCTTCCTTCCGTCTTCTATTGTTTTTTTCTTATCGGTAAAAGTCATTTATTCATCAGGAAAGCGAGTTTTCAGAGTTAGTGTCCAGTGCCTTTAGAGCAGATGGAGGTTGGAGTCTTGTTGCTTAAAGGTCCAACAGCTTGTGCTGCTCATAGGATTCTAACTGGCGAATTGTCACCAATCATGTACACACCCTCCTTATTATTATATTGTCATTTTACCATATTAAATATTTTTATTTTATATACATAGTGCTCACAGAAAGTATTTTTGGTATTTGTTGTTGGTTTTATAACAAAAATCATCGAAAAGCAGTCTCATTGTGTGCTTTTCAAATAATGACACATATAATTAATAACACAAAACCAAATATTGGTGTTTAATATCCCTTTAAGAGCTGATGACTACAATAGAAATCAATTGAGTCAGTGGAAATTATGACACTTAATAAAAAGAAAGATATTTGCAGGTATCCTAAACATTGCCTGTCCTGTTTGCATACCTATCTGCTGTTCATTTCTATGGGGGAAATCCTATTCCCAATCATGACACCCTTAACCCTCACCCAGCTCGAGCCTTAACCAGTAGTGGCCAAACAAAATACAAGACTTTTGGCATTTTTACTTCTTTGAATGCATTCGCAGATTTTTATAAAATGAAGTGTGAGGTAGTGAGGTCCGAAAAAATTACCTCACTAGTCACGCTTTTTGAGGGTTTGCTGTACAGTACTTGTGAGGTCCTTTGGTTGCAGTCTTCGTCCAAAAACAAAGATATCATGCCTAGAAGGAAGGAAGGCCAATATGTTCACTTTCCTCCAAAACGTCCACACCCCTCGACTGTTTCTCATTTCACGCCCTTAATCTGTAAATTTTGTGCGGCCTCGGGATCACATTTTTCTGGACCGGTACAGTATTTTCAAATCACATTATATCAAAGCACACATCACAGCAGGAACATTTTAATTTTCTTCCCAAAACAGCAATTGTTGCAATACCCGCAGCAATGCGGTGTGATGAGAAGAGATGCTATTTCAAACATATCAGACAGACAGCCAAACATTCACTATGTGCATGGGTGACGCCTGCTTCAGTTCTCGCCGTCTGATTGGCTGATAGTTGGTCTTCCTCCTCTTCCTCTTCAGATGGACCCTGTGCAGAAGGCTGTGATCAGCCACACCTTCGGAATGCCATTGATGAAGGCTAAGCGACCGGTCATCTCCTGTAACGTGTGTCAAATCCGCTTCAACTCAGAGGTGAGCAGAAGAGACTCTCCCTTCTTCTGTACCTTTGTACACAGGTATCTTTTATATCATTTTATTGCTACTTAAGAAATAAGGAATAAAACAACACAGCCGTCACCCTTCATGCTGTGCTCTACCTCTGATTGCGGGGCTGCAGTCCAGCGAAAGCCTGGGCTCTGACCCAAAGGTCGCCTTGCCAGAGAGCGTATAAAATCCTGGGAGTGTCCAGCTGCTATTTTTACCAGCCTGAATTAAAATCTGGGCTGGGGTGTGGCTGATGCAATGCAAAGCTGTAATTTTGTTCCTTGTCATGTGCAGAGCTGAGCTTCCATGTCAGGAGGAGGTCGGGAATGAAAGACAGACAAAGAAGGACCATGACTAGTAACAGTCATGGTCCCAGTCATAAGAGTAACATGTTAGTCCACCTGGTGCACCCCTGGGGGCTACTCAAAGGAACCTGTTGGTGATGTTCTGCAGCCAGACATTCTTACGTGCTGGATCTCCTGCAGTTTTATCTGGTTAACTTCTTAGGTGAACCTTGACTAGATTTATCCAAAACAGTCATTAGGTCCAGTGTGTAGAAAACATTCAGAAAATGCAGCTCAGTTAAGCTTGAACATTCTCCTTAGTCTTTCCCTACAAAAGAAAAGCACAAAAGGAAAAGCCAAAAATTCTTTGACAGGCGTATGTTTTCTGTCTAGGTTAAAATAAAGACTACATAGAAAAATAAAATAAATAAAAATTGCGTTTGTCCGAAGCTAGAGAGGTCCTGTCGAAAAACACATACACAAGTTTGATACACAGGGATATGAAAGACGCCTGTGTGTGTGTTTACTAATAGTATTTAGTGGACCCTTTTATTTTATGTGACACACAACTAAGAACATGGGGTCAGATGCAATTGGGGGTGAAATATCTCTGCAAGCCACAGGATCTGAGCCAGCAACCTTCAGATCACAGGCACAGAGGTTTTACCCAAAGAGCCACACACTATGTTTCCTGGCTCAGCCCAGGCAGGCAGTGGGGAGGATGCCCACTGACGTACAGAGCCAAAGAGTATCTCTGATCACTGCCACATGCCAGCAATGCAGCACTAAGAGTTCTGCCACCCAGTCTAACTCAGAGATATCCGCTTCAGGCATGATGGATCTGCAAACTATCTCAGCATCTTTGCCTTGTGATGCTCCATGTCTGTGTATTAAATTTCCCCTTGTACAGTCGTGGCCAACAGTTGAGAATGACACAAAAAATTAGTTTTCTCAACGTTTGTTGCTTCACTTTTCACAATGACAATTTGCATATACTCCAGAATGTTATGAAGAGTGATCAGATCAGTTGCAATTAATTGCAAATCCCCTTGTTCAGTTGGGGTTCAATTGTTCAAACTGTTCTTCAAATTGCTGTGAAGAAGGCTTCAGGGGGCCCAAGAAAGTCCAGCAAGTGCCAGGACCATCTCCTAATGGTGATTCAGCTGTGGGATTGGGGCACCACCAGTGCAGAGCTTGCTCAGGAATGGCAGCAGGCAGGTGTGAGACCAACTTCTCCCAAACATCCAGGAACAGTTTGGTGAGGAACAATGCCTTTCCAGCATCATGGAGCACCGTGCCATAAGGCAAAAGTGATGACTAAATTGCTCGGGGAACAAAACATCAAAATTTTTGGTCCATGGCTAGGAAACTCCCCAGACATAAATCCCATTGAGAACTTGTGGTCAATCCTCAAGAGGCAGGTGGGCAAACAAAAACCTACAAATTCTGACAAACTAAAAGGATTGTGCAAGAATGAGTTGCCATCGGTTAGTATTTGGCCCAGAAGTTGATTGACACCATGCCAGGGCAAATTGCAGAAGTCTTGAAAACGAAGGGCCAACACTGCAAATATTGACTCTTATATCTGCATAAACTTGATGTAACTGTCAATAAATGCCTTTGAAACGTATGAAATGCTTGTAATTGTACTTCAGTACACCACAGAAACATCTGACAAAAAGATCTAAAAACATTGAAGGAGCATACTACCAATATTTGTGTCATTCTCAAAACTTTTGGCCATGACTGTACTTCCTGTTTTGAGGGTGGCATGGGGGCACAGTGAGTAGCACTGTTGCATCACACCTCTAGCACCAGGGCTTAAGTTTCCCCCATGGCTCCATGCGGGATTTCCTCCAGGTGTGTGCCCTGCGATGAGTTGGTGCCCCATTTTGGGTTGCTTCCTGCCTTGGATATGCTCCAGACCCCAGATCCCCAATGGGTGGATGGATGTTATTATTGTAAATTATTTATGACAATAAATAAATGAATTATGTATAATATTATATAATTAATAATCATGTATTAATATTACACAATTATATATATATATGTGTGTGTGTGTGTGTGTGTGTACATATTTTTATTAGGTTGTGGGGACCCAGTGTCCTCACAGTGTGATAAAAACCAGTTATTTTCTACCTTTTGGGGAAATTTTTTTGGTCCCCATAAGGATAACCTCAATTTAATAAAAGTCTGTGTTTGCAATCAAAAAACTAAAAATGCCAAAAGTTTAATATTTTATTTGGTTACTTATGGTTAAGGTTAGGGCTGGGTAGGGGTTAAGGCTGTCATAGTTGGGATCAGGGTTATGCCCATAGGAATGGATGGAGTGTCCCCATAAAGATACTGTAGGAATACATGGTGTGTGTGTGTGTGTGTGTGTGCGTGAACAGTGTATGTTTTTGTTTTATTCTCCTATTACTTCTCTGACCTCAGAGAAAGCACCTTGGCAGCTGGAGGACATAGAGCTTCTATCCTGTGTTTGTTATGCCTTAGTTGCCACATACCACAATGCCAGGGGTTACCTAGAGCAGCAGGGTCATACACTGTCCTAAGGTAGTGGGCTGAGGCCTGAATAATGCTCTGATGTAGCCTTTTCCTATCATTAACTGATGTATACCTGAGAAGGTAACTGACCTTCTATCCCAACAGCAGTTTCAATACCTGTGGACAAACAGAAAGATCTCTGGTTTTTTAATACTGAGCCCTGCTCACATAGAGTCGTCTCAGCTACTGCTATCTTCCCTGTGGTCCACAATTAAAGAGCAAGCAGTGAAAATCCTGCATCCTGTCGTAATAAAGCAGCAATCTCTGTAAAGCCTCTTTAAAGCCCCTGAGACCCCCGACCTCACCTACCCACCTCTCTGAGCTGTTTTAGGGGTGCATTCCTCTCAAATGATCTCTAGCCCCACCTCCCAAAATAAATAGCACTACGTAGTTTAAACAGTGTGTTCTCATTCATTGTCATAAAAAAAGCCTTAACCCCCCCTTTTCATAAATCTCTAGTGATCTTCCTCTCCATAGTCATTTAGGCCCAAAAAATTAGCTTGTACCTTAGTCATCTGCCCAAAAAAATGACACGTAATCTATTCTTGCCTGTAACAGTGATAACTGTGCATTTAATAGCTCTTGTTTTGGTGTTATCCATCATGCGATGGTGGCATGCCGGCTGGTTATCATTATATCATTATACTATTATTACACAAACCATACCCCTTGTCATAATGCTCAGTACAAGGGTGGGAGGCTGTACGCTACTCCTGATTGAGGGGGGGGCGGGGAGCTTCCCGGCAGAATTGTGATCAATCGCTGCAAATGTTCCTTGTTTGCTTGCACAATAAATGGCTGCTGCTTTCTATCACCCCAGTAATCCAGTCTAGACCCTATTGCCCACAGCGCTCGCACAACACCTGCACTGCTGTTACATTCTATTCTTTTTTAACAACACTGAAGTAGCTTCAGTGCTGCTACTGCGATCCAACCCAAAGAAGATGCCCATTCCCCATGTCACATGGTTCTGTTCATCATGCAGACTAGAGCTATTCCCCAGGAAGGTTTTGCACAGGCATATTTGGTTTTTGCTAGGGTGGCTCTCATTGTTTTCAGTGTCAGACGCTGCGTCATTTCAGCATGGCAGTGACTGTCTATACAGAACCTCACAGCACCTTATACATGTATACCTTATTTGCTGATCCTAACCCTAACCCTAATCCTAACCCTAACCCTAACCACTGGCCTTTCCTCCATGCTCTCGACAGAGCCAAGCAGAGGCCCATTACAAGGGAAACCGGCATGCAAGGAGAGTCAAGGGCATAGAAACATCTAAAAGCCAGCCCCAGGAGAAAGGCAGGACCGCCCCTCTTCCAACCACCTCCCCACCTCCATCAGGGCCCCTGCCTGCAGGCCCTGACAGCCCAAACCTCCCAGGTGAGCACCAGGACAGGAGACATTTTACAGAGTATTTTAAGCAGATCTCTTTCCCCAGGATCTACACGTCTCCATTTTGCTAATTCTGAGCTAGCTAATAATTTGTAACATAAAGAAACTCTATCAAACCTGCATTCATTTGCTTGTTTGCCTGAACATATAAAGCTTATTGTCAAACTAGTTTGTATGAGTTGCACTCTGCGCAAAAAATATTCCTTCCACTCCAATATTCCTTTCATTTTTAATAGTTTTTGAGAAGCAAGAACTTCAAATTAAAATAAAAATGCAAGATCTGTTAAAGACCAAAGTCAGCTTTTTTATGTGCATTTCCAAGCAAGTGTTTCGCCTCATATTCGTGCGGGACATTTGGCCTTTACTTCTTGGCTTTTTGTCCATCACATTCCTTTGGCCTGTAGATGCTGGAATACAGATGGTTGAAGTTTATGAGTCAATCAACTAACTCTAATGAGAAGCAGGCCCCTCCATTGACAGGGAATCAGTGTGGGAACAGAGATGGACCCGGGCCAGTATGTCAGTATGGCTTCAGCCAGTACTCAGCATCCACTGAATAAACACTGGAAGAAAGTTAAGAGAGATCCATGCTACAGAACTAACAAAGAATACCAGCAGAAAAAAAGAGCAGAGGTGGATAGTTCAGGTCCAGAAAGTAAAAATCCAGACCGAGATTTTGTTTCAACTATCCAGCTGAGTACTCTCTGACTGTGACTCTTTGTAATCAATTGGTTGGTTGAAATAAAATCTTGCTCTGGATTTTTACTTTCTGGATCTGGACTGTCCACCTCAGAAAAAGAGTTACTGTTTATAGCTGTTGCCTATTGGTGGCCTGAGATTAGGCTGTCTGAGAGGTGCCGTCCTGGGTTCTTCCCTGCATCAGATTAAAATACAGGCTAAGAAGTAGGAAGGGGTCTTGGTGGGGGGGTGGGAACCTTACACTGCTGCCGGCAGTCCTCAGGATGTGAACGAGATCCATGCCGGGTAAGTCGCTATAATAATAATACAGCACATAATAATAATAATAATAATAATAATAAAAGTAACCAGATATGGTAGTGTACCGTAGCTCGGGACGACAAATCGCCCAGTGCTTTCATGAGCACCCCAAAGTAGCACCCACGCTCATTATTACGAACCAGTGTACTTACCCCAAAATGTTTAATATAGTAGCCTTCATGGCAGTCTGTTTAAGTCAGACATTCTTAACCCAAGGACAGCCTGAACCTCTGAGGAGATATCTGAGAAACATCTATTATAGAATCTAAATCAATCAAATCAAAAGCACATGAGCGAATCATGAATCACCAATTTACCAGGTTCACTCTACTCAAACTCTATTTTTACCATATTTACAGTGTCTTAAAATAGAGCAATAACTGAAAGCCTGCAGTGTGTATAAAAAGAACCTTCAATGGGAGGTGGAGGTGAGAATTAGCCTGCTTTGGTCTGAATGTGACATCATATAGAAGTGAAGGGACACCGTTTCCTGTCCAGATCACTTCCCTTGAGACGGCTCCCACTACCACAGCCTCTACTCTCATGTTATTTGTTCTTATATTCAGTAAAGCTTTTTTTTGACATTTTCCTGTGTTTCCAGTCTCCAAAACAAAAATCTGACTTGACGTGTGTGAGATTCCAGTTGCTCTAGTTGGGGGAGATCGGCGCCTGTGTGTGTGTGTGTGTGGAGCAGGGGGGGGGTGCTTTGGCTCCAGGCCACCAAGCTTTGATTTTTGTGGGGGTGCTCGGCTATGCGTGTTGTAAGGCAGAGGCAGAGTGAGGTCTTCTTCTTTATGCAGGTCTGTGCTGTTCAGCTTTTGCCTGTAGCGTGTTTAATGTTTGCGGAACATTTGCGGATTTACTCACAATATTTTTGTAATACATCTGAGGCGAAACACTTGGGGCAGCACGCCAGTGCTGGGTGTGCCAGCTTTACACAGTCACTGCATAAACAATCCAAACAGTTGTAAGTGCACAAAACACAAAATGTTCTGTTTTACGTATTACATCTATATCTAGAATCTGCTCAATAAAACAATGCACGATATGCATTGATATATTACTCGACACTAACAAACTGTTGTTCTATTCTGTGCTTTTAACATATTTGTGTTTGTCTGTGTAGCTTTACAAATGTTCAGCTTTATATATACAGGCTTTCACAACATTGGCTTTGTTGTGGTTGCTTGATTGATGGAGGCACTTAAATGGATTAAAAAATATTTAGAAATGTTCCAAATAAAACATGCTGTGACAGTAAGCTAAACATTTATTTATATAAGCTTCATTTCATTTTATGGATTATAGTGATGGATGGGCATGGTGCGTAGTTCATTTAATAAAATTGTGAAATTTTACAGTTATCACACACCAAAGTATTAAACAGAGCTCCACCCTTCATCGTTAAAATTTTCTTGAGCTGAGGAACAAGTATTAGTAAGTACTCAGTGATGGATACGAAAATATGGGTGTATAACTTAAATGTGGGTATATAAATTGAGGCCCCTGGACTTTCAAACCTTGTTTTAATAAACCAAACTCCCAATAAGGCGACTCTGATCTGCAGAGTTTGGCGGGGTAAGCTCCCTAATACATACTTCTGCTAAGACCTGAGGTCAGCATTCATGCTGTCCATTCATTCTTATTTTTAACTGCAAAAGGTACATTGATTGGATTTTTTTCTCTAGATTTTAGTCTTTTTCTTATTCTTTTCTTTATTGATGTTCCAGAAGTCTGGAACATTGATTATCATGTTATTCAAATAGGTTGGTAACCTTAAATCGTTCAAATTGTCACAGAAAAATGTACAGCTCAATAAATATTTGATATTCTATTAAGCTGTCATTCAACAGTTCTGTGCAAAAGTCTTAGGCAGTCAAAGGAAATGTTAAAGGCTATTTATCTGGGTAGAAAGAATATATCTGCTCAGAAAAAAACATCAATTTGCAAACTAAAGTGGTGGCCAAAATTATTAGAACACCTGACAGATCTGAAAATATTGACTTTTTTGCCTCCAAAACACGATTTCATTTCATAATGTTCATGAAATATGCAGATGGTTGTGCACAATAAATATCAGATGAAGTGAGACCTACTGTTTTTATCCACTTTTAACTTTAATATTTGGTATGTCCACCTTT
>JAODKN010000039.1:3727712-3737862 GCA_026774425.1 Petrocephalus zakoni | reverse complement strand
TAAGAAATCATTATTGGATATGTTTTTTTGACTCAAGAATAGGATACCAGATTTCAGTTTAAAAAGGGAAATTGTACACTTACTTACACTAAAAACGTGAGTTTTGCAAGAAAACCTGACGAGGTGGAATTTTTAAAATATTTTTCCCGGGTTCAGTGAGTAAAAATCTATAAGAAACAGTCAAAAAATCCTATGCATCTTGCTGACCTGTGTAATCGACATCAGTGCAATTGTGTTAGTGTGTTAGTTTGTTTTTTAAAATGATTCTGTTGAACCACAATTCAAAAGCAATGTCTGATTTTCAATAGTTAAATTTAAAGTAAATTTTTATTTATTATTACTTTTGTCAGTTTCAAGGTATTTCATTGACCATTGAGGATTTTTCTTTCTTTAACAGAAGGGTACCAACAATTTTGTCCACATGTGTATATTCTATTCTATATTCTATTCAAAGTCTCACTGTCATTTTATGTAGATGTGATGCATTCCAGGTCTTTTCATCACTCAGTATGTATATATGAGCACCCAGTGTCCTATCAATGGTGTCAGAAAAATCAGCTCAGTCTGCACCAATGTGTAGGGAAATTAATTATTATTCAATTAATTAAGGAATATTGATTGATATTAATTAATTATTATGCATTGATGTTTGGTTCCTCAAAGCCAATCCCCAATTTGTCAGGTAATGCTCGGTAACCTGGGTTAGAATGATCGTTCACCTAACATGCTTTACCAGGTAATGTAGCGATTACGTATTGAAGCTCCTCTCACGCTCATAGAGAGAGAGTCTGGTGGGATCTTAAGGCAAGCTTGAGGTTTGAAAAGAATAGCAGCAGTTTTGCACCAATAAAGTGACCTATTATGAGCACCCAATGAGACGGAGATGTAGGTTGCATAAAAATAAAATGCATTTATTCCTAACTAACACTACAGCTTTTCCTTGACTCATTTGGAAAAACGTAATTGAATTGTATCATCTTGAGCACGACCTCAGAGTTTGCAGTAGGTGGGTGTCAGCGCCTATTTGCCTCCTGCACTCCCCTGGCAGGACATCCCCGTCTGCTGTGGTATCGTCTGACACGTTTGTTGGCACATATCTGGTCTTCCGGCTGCTGGCTGAATCAGTCTGGGCGAGGTAGCTATGGAGAGCAGCGCATGCCTCCACCACCTGATAAGTAAGTTTTGTCAGGACCCAAGTTATTGGGCCATCTCCACCATTATGTCATAATGCCAAATGTCATAATGCCAAATCTCATGACCATATGCTCCAATGTCCCTGCAAGGTCCCCAAAGGTGCTCTCTCTGAAAACCCCGCCATCACTCTCACGACCATACGCTTCAATGTCCCTGCAAGGTCCCCAAAGGTACTCTCTCTGAAAATCCCGCCATCACTCTCACGACCATACGCTCCAATGTCCCTGCAAGGTCCCCAAAGGTGCTCGCTCTGAAAATCCCGCCATGACTCTCACGACCATATGCTCCAATGTCCCTGCAAGGTCCCCAAAGGTGTTCTCTCTGAAAACCCCGCCATCACTCTCACGACCATTCGCTCCAATGTCCCTGCAAGGTCCCCAAAGGTGCTATCTCTGAAAACCCCGCCATCACTCTCACGACCATACGCTCCAATGTCCACCACTGTGAAGCGGTAGTGAGCTTCACAGGCAACCGCTAATACAATGGAGTGTGTTCCTTTGTAGTTGAAGTAATCACTGCCTGAATTTGGTGGTGCTTTGATGACAGCATGTCTGCTATCAGTTGCGTCGAGGCATGATGGAAAGTGCTAAATTGTCCAAAAATCCTGAAAAATCTTCATCCATTTGGTTTGTTTTGGAAAGGTCACAATCTTGGCCTGAAGACTGTCCCGAACTGCCCAGCACACCTCATGAACAATCTGGAAAACTGTCAATTTCCCTAGTCTATAGCTTGCTGCTATCGCCTGCTGCGAGCTACCTGATGCTAAGCAATGTAACGCAACAGCTAGTCTCTCTGAAAAACCAACAGGCAACTTGCGTATGTTCTGGTGATGAATATGAGAAGAGATGCGATACACTGAGTCGTCAAATCTGGCGACAAAAGTTATCCCAGAAACCTGCACACACACCGGCCCTTTGCGGATAAGACTGCCCGCCCCTGGTGTAGGGTCAAAGAGTGCCAAAGCAGGACTATGTACGATCAAGGTTTTTACCTGCTCAAAGCTCTTCTGTGCATCAGCAGGCCACTGGAACACACCTGTAGGCTGTCTCAGGCAGGTGCACATCGGTACATGAGCCCTATCAGGAAGCAAGCCATCAGCGACACGATATGCCCAAGGCTGGACTGATCAAAGTGCACTTGTCATTGTTCAGCTGCAGACCAGCAGCAGCAGAATATAAAGAAGAGATCCTCATCACCAATTTTGTCGTGACCAATGCAGAGTATAATAATTAGATAGCTGCCGATAACGAGGAAGGTTCACTTTTTAATGTTGCCTACCAAGTCGCAGACATCCAAGAAGCCAAAAAAATTCTCTCCAGACATTCTCCCAAGACTCACTTCCTATCATTTAATTAAGTAATGCACTGTCAGCACTCCACCTAGTGTTCTGGCAGAAAACTACAACTGAACACAACAACTGCCTCTTGGTTGCATTTGTACTCGTTCTGGTTTTCCAGCAGTAGCTTAACGTTTCAGGTTGGCCTGGTTCTCCTCGTGCTTGCAGTCTTGCCCTTGGCACTGGAGTTTAACCACCTAACCACCTTCTCTGGGTACCCATAGCCCTGGTTAAAGAGGAAAGGACCAGCAAGAAGGAGACCAGGCAATCTGAGGGTGTGCAGTTTGATTCATGATATGTTTGCCAGTTGTAAGCCTCTCTTTTGTACTTGTGTATTTTACAGCATTTTACAAAAGGTGCAAGGCAGGGAACAACCTAGACCGGGTCACCAATCCATTGTAGCGTGCGCACACACACACACACACACCCACACACACACTGCTTTGGACAGTGGGGGAAAACTCGAGTACCCAGAGGAAACCCCATAACGACGCAAACTAACCACAGCACCACTATGCTGTTATTCATAATTCAGCTGCATATAACTTTTTGAAACTCATAATAATCTTAAATAATCTAAATCTTTTATATACATAAGCCATACAACCTTTGGGCAGTCTTGCATGTTGGCAAAAACAGATACAGTTGTACAGAAGAAATGTGATATGAATTAGTTTAAAATCGATCACAGTACTCCTGGATTTGAAAATGTGGAAATCTAACCGTGACTTTTTGTGTTGCAAAATGAATATTAAATATTAAAAAATGGTCCTCACTAGTATAGCAAAACCTGTACAATATCTCTCTCTCTCTCCCTCTCTCTAACACACACGCGCGCGTAATATAATAGCTCTCTATTTGGGCTCTTACAGGCCACCGTAGTGCAAAATAGCATTTATACCCGGAAGTAGTGCAACGGGACAGCGCTGTAAAAAGGTAAACAAAGCTCGTAGAGGATTCTAGAATATTTTTTGTTTTGTTTTATTTAAAACATTGAAGCTTTGTTTGTTATCTCTGTCAAGATAAATGTGAGTAGTTTATAGTACTTTATTTGTTTAAGTGGAATACTACTTCTAGTTGTTGAGCATAAACGTTTAAGAATACTTCGGCCCAGGTATCTAACTAGCTAGCTAACTCTTCCAGACTGTCACCCTGTATCAAGTGTGATCGAAATTCGTACCGCCGAGTTAATGCTACGTATTCTGCAGGTTATATGAGTACATGATGTCTTATTTTTTTCAATAACCAACAAAATGACTTTTTTTTCTAGTTCCTGACAGCTAAAAATGTGTTGGATACTGTAGCATATGACACATAGTGTACTTTAAACAGTCGTCATAGATTTCAAAGTACGTGGCAACATAGTAAAGCTTGTGTGTACGCATGTGTACAACAGCAGGGAGTTCAGTTGTAACCAAATTTGTTTTTTCTTTAAAGAACAAAATTATTTAAGCAAATAAGTATGAAACAAATGTTTGTTTGACCGTGTTGAAGAGTCTGTACGTTAACGGCAAGTACAGCCGAAGTCAGTACAGCCTTCATTCATCTTTCTTTTTCTTTCTAATATTTTGCATGTCCACCTTTGCTTTTGATGACTGACTCAGGCTTCTGTTTTTTTACAGTTAAATCTTTTCACCTCCCGTTCACTGGAAGGGTTGTGCTATTCTGCAGTTTAATTTAAGGTTTCCTGGTTTTGCAAAGGTGTTCTGTAGCATTCAGGTTAGGTGACACACTTGGCCAGGCAAAGGTTTTCAGATTCCTTTTTGTTAGAAACTGTTTGGTCTGTAGGATCATTGTCATGCTGCCACATTCCTGCCAAGCATCTTGGGACTGTGAATTGTTTAAATTCTGTATTTTAGGGCATTATGCCATGTATACTGCTGAACTCCATCTGACCAGGGAATGCATTCCCAATATTCTTTGTTCTATGGCAAATGCTAGTCTTGTAGTTTTGCGTAGATTCTTTAGTAGTGAGTTTTGTCTTGCGTGCCTCCCATAGAAGTTGACTCCTTTTCTGGGCACTCACTGGCAAGCCAGTTCCCGAAGATAAGTCTTGTGCCCTGTCCTGGTAGTTTTCAGTGTAAGGCTGTGTTAATGGCTGATTGTGCACATTGTCATCTCATGAGGACAGCCACTCAGTCTTAGTCCTGGCAGTAAGCTTCTTCTGATACTTCTTAATAACTGCTGAAATTGTTTTGGCTTTTGTTTAGTAGCTTGTTCTCATACGCTTTTTACCTTTGTGGTGGATCCTACACTTAAAATAAACAATAGATCATCATTCCACTAATCAGCACCAGCACTGGTCAAAATTTCCACATCAGTGCACCACTATTACGTGATACTTATAACCTGGCTGATTTATGCACAGAATTTCCCCCCTAGGATCAATAAAGTTTAATTTAGCTTATTTCACTGGGCTGTGAGCATGTTTAGGCTTCCAAGAGCCATGTTGACGTGGGCCCAGCATTTCTCAGACCATCCACTCTTACTCCCACTGTACCTGCACATGTACAGGTTCTGAATGGCTGACGGATCAGGGATATCTCCGCCAAACTCCCACTATACCTGCGCATGTCCAGGTTCTGAATGGCTGACGGATCAGGGATATCTCCGCCAAGCTTCAGCCCCTCCTTGCCTTCTGAGCTGGATGTCAAAACAAAACTGGAAAGATGCTATGTCATATTTCCCTGTGCTCTGGGCCGCTTTACCCGACGTAACCCGGGCAATCGTCTGCATTCAGATTGCAGTAAGGGCACCTAGTGCTAAAAGAGCTGGGCCTGCTTTTGTCAAGCAAGTGTTAATGTGCAAGTCACCCGTGATGCAGTTATGGACCTTAACATTGTAGCTTGATGGCCTGTGTCACCTCATGATTCATTAATTTTGAGTCTCACGCCCCACATCAGTATTTCCTGACTACTCTGGCACAGCACTGCATAACAGGACGTCCCCAAATGTAGGTGTTATACCTACGTGGAAGTTTGAGGGCGAAGATGTGTGTTTGCCCCTGACAATCACACTGGACCTGTGTGCAACGAGTCGTTTCTTTCAGTTATTTTCTTCAGATCTGACCACTTCTTTTTTTATTTCAGGTATAGTGTGTTCTGTAGAGCTGAAGGAATTTACTGCAGTGGAAATATGTTGCCATTCAATAAACTTTTAGTTTGTGACTCCTGTGCTTGTGCCCCCAAATATAACATCTTTCATGCCTCTACCTCTGGCAAGAGGACCTCTACCTCACACTGTAAAATCGCTATTATTGGGCTTATAGTCGTTATCATTGGGCTTTGCTACCAGAAAGGCATGATTTATGTATTATATGAGCACGTAGTTTATTTCCAGTGACCATTTAAGGTTATCTGTCGGCAGTAACTCGGCAGGATTTCAGGCTTGTGCACGTTTGGACATTTTACAAGATAATTCTGATTTATTGAGTCACGAAGAGATTGCATACATGTGTATGCCAGGTTTGATAAATTTGAATTATTATTTTTCCATATGCATATTTTCATGCCGAAGTTTACATCGTATGATTAATAAGGCCTCTGGTGTATTTAATACCTACTTAAGAAACAATCTAGGAAAGACTCAGTCAGCTTGCCATATATATTTTACAGGAATGGTCTATTAAAGCTATCAGCAATTAGACTTAACTGGAAATTACATTACAGGTGAATTTACTTTTGTTTCACTGAGTTCCTGAATGTGAACCTGTAATTTCTAATAACCTTTCTAACCATATTTTTTTAAATATTGTATTAAATAATGTGTTGTTGTTTGTATTATATCAATGTAGTGGTTTCTTATATGATACTAATTTGAATAATGTAACCCTTTAGTGATTGCACATGGGGCTGTACTCAGTGTTGTTCTATGTGTGTAATTGCAATGTCCCGCATAAAAATGCCTAGGCTGTGCAGTTTTATTCTGTTTTTGAGGTGAATAGCAGCTTTAATAAGCTGTAGATGAATATGCAGAATAATATTGAGCCAAAGTATGCATTTCTTTGTTTTGTCATGGTTTACATAAGAAGCAAGTAGAAAATAAGGTCATTAGGATTTCGCAGGCATTTTAGTAGTAATCACTATTGATATTTAGCAGTATCACTGTTGTGATAATAATAATACTTTGAAACACACAATGTGCAGTATTGCCATGTCCCTGACTGGTTTAGCAACAATGGAAATGGTTTTAAATGTGTTAGTGTGTTTTTAACCTGTCATTAGAGTATAAAATGGTTTAAGGATATATACTGTATTGTACCAGGTACAATACTGTGCAAAAGTTTTGGGCAGTCAAAGAAAATGTTTAAATTATTTTCATGTTGGTGTAAAACTATTTTTTTTTTGTAAATTTTGTCTGTCAAGGTATGTGAGCTTTATAACTATGTGCACCAACCACCCAGTACATTGATGTATTTTTTGACGCGACCAGTAGCGCACGTCGTTTGGCTAATGAATATCTCATTGACTTTTTTAATGAATTACATGAAATGATAAGTGAGCTAGTGGTGAAATGTAATACATTCATGGAATGGTTGAGGAACTAAAGCACTATTCTTATAGGCAACCAACAATATGCCAGTAACTTGTAGGAGAACAAAGGGTATTTCTGTGAGCTTTTGTCATGTTACTCATCGTTTTCCTGTATTCTAATGTTATATAGTGTTTTTGTTCTGAGCAAATGGTCACATACTACCCAGATTTTATAAAAGAAGCCCTGAGACCCGCATCATATTTGAATTGTATATATTAATGGAATATAAATTGTGTGTAGGTTCCTTCGGTGAAGCTGTTGGCCAGCACATGCCCATGTCGAGGAAGCAGTCAGGAAAGCCGGTTCGTGGAAACCGCAAGAGTGATTTGGAGAGGAAGCGAGATGAACGAGCAGCACGCAGGGCCTTGGCCAAAGACAGGAAGAACCGGCCCCCGGAGGAGGAAGCCAATGAGTTCCTCAGTTTCACCAATCAGTTGCAGGCTCTTGGCCTCAAACTTAGGGAAGTCCCTGGAGATGGGTAAGGGAACGTATATGTACATATATAGTGCCAGTCAAAAGTTTGGACTCGCCAAGCAGCCTACACAGGACAGTGAATGAGTGTCGCATCCTCTGACCTAAACACAGTAGAAATGATTTTAAAGGAAATTTTGGCCACTGAGTGCTCACCATATATGTGGGACCTCCTTCAGGAGAGCTGGAAAAGCATCCCAGGAGGCCGCCTCATGAAACTGGTGTAGAGGAGACAGTAGGGACAGGCAGTCCCTAGAGGAACTGGGGTTAAAGGCCCAATGGTGGAATCACTCTGCCGACCCAGGGATTGGAACCAGCAACCTTCTGAGTCCCAACCCACATAACTGCACCCCTCCCCCCAAACAGTTTTTTTTTCTTTTTTTAATACTGTTTTTGTCAATGCATCATTCCCCATATATGTGTGTGTCCAAAACATTTATATTATATTTATAGTTTTGATTATGTTTTTATAATATAATTCTAAAATGTAGAGAATAGTACAATTACACCTTTCTGTGGGTAGGTGTGTCCAGTCCTTTCCCTGGCACTGTACCCCTTTGCGTTACTGTACGTCTTGGATGTGTGCTGTGCCGGTCCCAACCCCTCCCACTATTCCAGGAACTGTTTGTTCCGTGCCCTGGGGGACCAGCTGGAGGGTCACTCGCGGGGCCACCTGCGGCTGCGGCAGGACACGGCGCAGTACATGCAGGCTCACCGGCAGGACTTCGAGCCCTTTGTGGAGGACGACGTGCCCTTCACACAGCACTGTACGAGGGTGAGGGGGGAGAGGACACGTGGCTGCAGGCCCTTAGCTATGAATGCTGTGACTGTCACCTTTGGCTATGAGTGAGACGGTGGGCAAGTGGGATGGGAACGGGCAGTAAGGGATACAGGGGTGCTGCCTCCCGTACCCACTAGCTGTGCATGAGTACCCTGCCAATGGCTTTGTGTGGATGGACAGTTGTTGATGAAGCAGTGTTGTCGCTCTCTTGTCGTTTCTGCCAGTGCACAATCTGTCACAGCCCGGAACGTTTGCCGGCAACGATGCCATCGTGGCCTTCGCCCGGAGCCACCAGCTACGTGTCGTCATACATCAGCTGAACACTCCCCTCTGGGAGGTACTGGCCCGTCGGCCACAGCTCCATGCTTCTCTTTGTGTTTGTGTAGCTGCTTGTATTGTCCTGCTGCATCCACACTCATTCACTTCAGTGGCATGCAAGCATCAGAAACGTGTAGCTAAACCAGTTAGTACAAAGACGGCAATTGGTTATTTTAGGAATTCTCACTGTAGCCAGTTGTATAAACGAATAGAGGGATTTACATATTTATTGGAATAACATTTGTTGTTTCAGAAATGCAGCTGTGATGTTTTTGCTTTTACTCCTAATTGTTACCTAAGATTACAGCCTTTGTTTCCTTAAGTCAGGGCTGGGCAGCCTTATCCAAAGAGGGTCGTGTGTGGGGTTTTTCTGCAACTCCCTAATTAGATTACTAATTAGAGGACTGATACACACTGGCCCTTTGCGGATGAGATTGCCAACCCTACCTTAAGTGAATTAATTATATACTTTGTGATCTTTGTCTTCTCAGATAAATGGCTCCGATAAGCCCATGTGCAGAGAGCTCCACATTGCCTATCGCTATGGAGACCATTATGACAGCGTCCGTCGAATAGGAGACAATTCTGAGAGCCCAGCCCACTTGTACATTGAGGTATGAATGCATACGAGTCACTTTCATGTCATATGTTTGATTTATATTCCCAAAGACAGCCGGCATTACATGTGCAGTTGTCCCCCAATATTGTGGCTGATAGATTCCATGACCTCAGAAAGACCTAGCAAAGCATTCACAGGTCCCATGTATAAAGTGATTTTCGTAGATATGGTGATTGATAAATGACGCACAGTAACACTTTACCATCATTAATTGCAGTAAAGAAATTTGTACTGTACTCTCTCAAATGAAAGCGATTCTGTTGTTTTCAAGAGATGATAGAATTATAAAAAAATATCATGTATCAAGTGATGACTGGTCAGTCATGCTTTTTATACTCCTAAAAGGATGAGGGAACCATCGGGGGAAAAAACATTTACACACTGATCATCTTTATTTTTTCCGAATGGCAGATTACTGCATCCATGGATAGGGGGTACATTGTAGTCTGTTTGCAAGCAGTACTGAAAAGGACAAACTCCTAAGTAACATTCCTTTCATCTCCCAACGCTGCAGAATCTGAATCAGTGCAGGGGTCAGGGTGAATCGGGCCACGCGGGCAGTGGACAGAGGGGTCGACACAGTGCCCCCTCACTCCCTCCCCTGGAGGACGAGGAGGAACTCATCCTGAGCTGCCTTAACGTGCAAGGTCAGTCTTTGATTCAGCCATTCTGTGAAGGCTGCCCATCAGGGCAAGGTCAGTCTTTGATTTAGCCATTCTGTGAAAGCTGCCCATCAGGGCAAGGTCAGTCTTTGATTCAGCCGTTCTGTGAAGGCTGCCCATCAGGGCAAGGTCAGTCTTTGATTCAGCCATTCTGTGAAAGCTGCCCATCAGGGCAAGGTCAGTCTTTGATTTAGCCATTCTGTGAAAGCTGCCCATCAGGGCAAGGTCAGTCTTTG
>JAODKN010000039.1:3711157-3727419 GCA_026774425.1 Petrocephalus zakoni | reverse complement strand
CTTTGATTCAGCCATTCTGTGAAGGCTGCCCATCAGTGCAAGGTCAGTCTTTGATTCATCCGTTCTGTGAAGGCTGCCCATCAGTGCAAGGTCAGTCTTTGATTCAGCCATTCTGTGAAGGCTGCCCATCAGTGCAAGGTCAGTCTTTGATTCATCCGTTCTGTGAAGGCTGCCCATCAGTGCAAGGTCAGTCTTTGATTCAGCCATTCTGTGAAGGCTGCCCATCAGTGCAAGGTCAGTCTTTGATTCATCCGTTCTGTGAAGGCTGCTCATCATTTTGCCAGCTTTCTTTTTGCTAAATAGTTTCTGGTTTCTGCCTGTCGAAGGTTGCAGTCCACCTGCTGAGTGGTTAGCGCCAGACACTCCGTGTCCTGCTCAGTGGCAGGAGCCAGCAGCCGAACATGTCCCAGCCGCAGCTACCGAACAGGGTAACGACAGAAATGACAGAAACGCATCACAGAAACCCAAGGTGACCTTCTGT
The DNA here is from genome assembly GCA_026774425.1 of Petrocephalus zakoni. Classification (NCBI taxonomy): domain Eukaryota; kingdom Metazoa; phylum Chordata; class Actinopteri; order Osteoglossiformes; family Mormyridae; genus Petrocephalus; species Petrocephalus zakoni. Next base: position 3,726,938 of record JAODKN010000039.1, on the reverse strand, counting down.
TCTGTACATGGGCCAATGGTCTCTTGAAATGCACTAGAAGAAATTTGATTGTTTTGTTTTCTGTGGGTTGGCAGCCACACGTTGGCTTAACCAAAGGGAGCCCTATACATTGTTTTTATATATATATATATATATATATATATATATATTATTTCTTTGCAATACACTTAAAAAATTAAATGTGTATTTTAAATTAATTTAATTGCAAAACTGGCCATCTCTGTTAGAGAAATTGGATTTAGTGTTTGTGTGTCTTAAACACAACCACATATTGCCAGTCTTTGATATTGTCTTTGTAATTATGTAGCCACTTGCCTGATAAAAACTCAAGAGCTCATTTTAACATTTAACTGGCTCAATACTGAGCACAGAATCACACTTTTTGGGCAACACTGGTGTTTTCATGCTCTTTTTCTGAAATGATAGCACTTTCCTTTCACTTGTGTCCTCGTACCCGTATACCGATCTGTTGTCTGTGGCATATTAATGTTTGATTGTTGCTCAGTATGATGTTTTATTTATGTAGATTGAGTTGGTTGTGGAACTGAATTGCCCTTCCGGGACAGTTATTTGAATACTGAATAAATCAACATATAATGTATATGATGTATATAAAATTTTTAATGATGTTGCTGATTGCAGGTATTCTAGGATATTTCAACTCTATGTTAAGATATAGCTCTGGGACACAAGACTGAGGGAAATGATTCACTCAAGAACTGTTTTTCTTAATTGGAACAATTGAAAAATACAGAGCTTTTCAACTTTTGGAATTCACACAAAACTGTGTAAAAAATCATTCACTGTATAGACGGCAATATGTGTAGTGGTGTATTTTCTATATTATATATTTATGTGCATATATATTTTCTCTTATTACGTGCTTTGTGATTTCACTGAGGAATTGGCAGTGATAGTTAGCTATGTTGGTTTTTAAGGGCAGGTTGGTCTTGATTTAAATGCATTTTTCACTGTTAGATATCGAACAAACAAAGGAAGGAACAGCAGCGTTTGGAGAAGAAGAAGAGACAGGAAGATCGGCACCGGCAGAAGGTCCTACAGAGCAGGTCACCACAGGACCAGAACCTTAACTCTGCAGAGCCAATTACCCTAGTACCAGCTCTAAACACCCTGAGCATCTAGAACCAGTCTGGGACAAAAACTGAGTTTTCAGACTCTGAGCTGGGACTAATTTTGAAGATGCTGATCTCACAAACTGTTTCCCCCTGCCCAGTCTTTGTCTTTGGTTATGAGTGTGCAGTATACATTATCTTCAGGTTTGCGAGTGTGCTCTTTAATACCACCGGGTTTTTTCCCCTCCAAGACCAAAGATAAAATCAGTCTAATGTGATATAAACAATCCTTTTTGCAATGCTATATCCATACAACTCTTCATTTGACCTGACAGCATGCTTTTCAGAAGAATGTGTTATTCTGCTTTAAATTGTATTACATTGGATTATTAGTATTACTTACAGAGAAAGCACACTGTGTGTGTTTAAGTATATATATATATATATCATTTTGGCATAAAATAAAATGTCAGTTTTCACAGCTTCTGTAGTGTGGAAAATGAAGCCTGCGGTGACTGGGGTAGATCCTGCAGAAAAGGAGGAAGGAGCATTGAAATCTAGTGTTGCTGTAATATACTAATGCTAAGAAGCAAAGAGAAATCACTGCTAGAAAGTAAATAGACAAAGCGGGGATGAACTCAGCTGTAGGGGGAACTGGGATTCTGAGAAAGCTGCTATGTTTTGGACAGCTCCAATCAGCTGGTGTTTGTGAGTAAATCTGTGAATATGGAGGTGGCTTTATATGACCTGTGCTTTTCAATAAGTGAGTATGGATGAAAAGGGCTGTATGAGGGACATTTTAGGCCTTGCTGGGCAACAATAGAATGGAAAAGTTGCATAATGCTGAAACAGAAGAGCATAGTAGAACATAACCGCTTATCATCAGCAAACTGTTCAAAAGCCAGCATCCTTGATGGTATGGCAGTGCATTAGAGTCCATGGCTTGGGTAGCTTGCACGTTTCGGAAGGTACCGTTAATGCTGAACGATGTATACATGTTTTGGAGCAATATATCCTGCCGTCCAGACATCTTTTTCAGAGAAGGCCTTGTATGTTTCAGCAAGACGATACTTAACCGTATTCTGTGTGTATTACAACAGCATGGCTCTGTAGTAGAGGAGTCCGGGTGCTAGGCTGGCCTGCCTGGAGTCCAGATCTGTGGCACATCATGAAACGAAATATACAGCAAATGGGACCACATACTGTTGAGCAGTTGAAATCCTACATCATGAATGGGACAAGATTTTACTTCCTCCGTTCTCCTACTCCGTCCTCAGTTCCCAAACATTTACAGAGTGTGGTTAAAAGAAGAGGTGATGCAATAGTGGCAAACATGCCCCTGTCCCAACTTTTGAAGTGTTGCTGGCATCAAATTCAAATTGAGCATATATTTGTCAAAAAACTGTAAAAAAATTTCAGTTTAATTTGGAATGTTGTCTGTGTTCTATTTTCATTTAAATATGGGATTGTTCGATTGTGTAAATCATTGCATTCTGTTTTCATTCACATTTTACGCGGCGCCCCAAATTTTTTGGAAATGGTGTTATACAAGTCATCCATCTTTTGACAACCGCAAAACTCACTGAACTGGTATTCCAGCTGTTCAATTTTTAAACTAGTTTTTCTCTTTAAAAGATTAATCTGTATAGTTCCCTAAGAAGTAACTCGGAAGATAACAACACTTGGTTAAACCGAGTCTAAATATCATCCTGTCACTTATTCACACTTTAATTTATGTAACATATTCAGAATTGAGATCTGAGGAATATTCAGTCACCTGCAAAACCGGAGGCTCTATTGTGCCAGGAGTATCCACTAGACCGGAGCCATTCAAATCACGGTCCACAGGGGCCGAGCCCTGCTGATTTTCCAGGTATCCTATACCTCTCAGCCAGGTGTGAAGCCTCCAGCCAATCAGAATCAGTAATTATTACACAAACTACCTGGAAGAACTAAAACATGGCCTGGATTTGGAATCAAGGGCCAGATTTAAAGAGCCCTGCACTAGACCAATAAATGCTATTCCTGGGGAATGAGTGAGTTTTACTGCAACATAATACAAGGGAGTCTGACTTCAGATCAGTCTCATGTCATAAACAGTAACGGACTGAGTCTTGGAAACTTTGTCACTGCAAATGTGACAGACCTATCGTGTGTATCCTGGGCTGTTGTCACCTCTGAGGAACTACTTCCTGGGATTTCTTCAGTTCTTGGGTGACCATGGTTCTGGCAGAGAGCCAGTACTTGCTGGCAGCCCTCTGCCTGTTAAGTGGGCCTTGGGTGCTGGGTGCAGGAAAAATTCGGGGGCGAAATGATGATTCCAAGGCCCCTGAATGACTGGGGTCCTTCAAATTTGGAATGCAATTAGATTGGTCTGGATTGGGGACCACATATGCTATGCTTTCATGGGGCCCAAATTCTTTAGTTGCTTCCCAGTTCAGCTGTATTCCCCTTGGATATAACAGTAAGAATGATAATAAAAATAATAAACTGATACATTTTATTGATCCCAGTTGGGAAATTCTCTTTGCCCCACCCCAACCTTGTTCTCCATAAAAGCAAGCTTGGCCATGAAGGGCAGCCGCCACTTGTGATGCCCAGGGAGCTGGGGGTTAAAGGCCTTGCTCAAGGGCTTGTACAGAATGAAAATTAACCATTAGCCATAGTCTATAGTTAGACGAATGTTGGGATAAATTACAGATAAATAGCAATATTCCTACCATTGATTTTTTCATTCTAACTTACAGCCAAGTTCTTTTGGTCCCAACTGGATTGCAACTACATTAAATATATTCCCATATATTCAGCACAATGTACGTCGAGTCAACCATTCATGTGAAACATTCCATCTGTTTTATCAGATATTGTTGTCGACCATATCGGAGAGAATTATAAATAAAATTACTGTGATCTCCTTACACCTTAATTAGTTGTGCATTTTTGCCTTGCAGTTTCTCTCACCTTTGCTGCGCCTGCAGTGTTTCTCGTACAACAAATTCATACTCGGCAAACAGATATTAATATTTCGATTTCCAACTGCAGATAGAACAGAGCTGTTTGCTTTTTGGCATCTTATTCCTTGGCTGCTGATGGCTTTTTATTGTTCTTTGAGACCGTGCTCCAGTTAGCATTAACATACTAAGACCTGATTGAACTCCATCCCCAAATCAATCAGGTAATCAGGTGATCTGGAACCGATAATTATTTTTACATTGAGTCAGGCATATTTAAATGGATTTAAATCCAAACCCACTTTCTGGAATACCCCCCAGTTGGTGTATATGAGGCACAAGATACGAATTTAACTCCAGCAAAACACTGCAGAGAGTTTTCCGTAGGGACTGGAGAGTGGGCTGTTATGTGTTTGAAAAGTCCACCTTTAAAAATGGATTGGTATGGGCCAGCCAACTGTGAAGAATGGTTTCAAAATTACATTCCAGCGTATTTTTGGTTCAGAGCCCAATTTCCAGAAGGAAAAGTTCAGAAGAGCCCAGTTTCCAGTTGCAAAACATGTCAGATAATGTAAATTAAAAAGAAAGCCAGTGTGAAAAGCCTTAATTTATCTTAGTAAGCAGTTCGTCACAAGACCGAAATGTAGCCTTGAAATATGCTTCTAAGTCACAAAGCATTTGTTTATACTGCTTACACTAAAATGGCAGCTACCTGTGTCAGGAAGTGAGATTTATTGGTTAGCTAGATGACTTAGATGAATTTAAGGCACCCCAGTACCTTATGGATTTCTTCGTTCACTTCATTCACATTTAGCTTAGAGTACCTTAAATCCAACAAGTTATCTGGCTAAGAAAAAAATCCGGCTTTGTGATATAGGCCCTGGCAATATGTACTTTTCATGCCTGTTTGTACGGACATCCTTTATTTTTATAATGTGCTATTCTTTCTATCTCTGCTATACTAAAAAGACATTTAGATATTTAAACAAGAAATAGAGCACACCATTTTTTGGCATATCCACAAATCATTATTTGTTAAGGATACAAACACATTCAAATGCCATTACAATGTATAAATATTTTTGTGGTGATATTTTTTTACAAAAAATTGTATAGCACATGCATGTTTTTCTGAAATAAAAATCCTTTAAATGACTTGATCAAAGTTAGCAAAAAACAGAGGGGGAGACAGTTTTTCCCTAGTGTGAAGACAGTGGCAACTGAAAAGTATCAAAATAAAATAGTTACTTTAAAATATAATTAGTCCCTGTTAAGTTTTTATTATGCACAAGCATTATAAAAATACTACATCCTAATAATAATTTCATTGCTTTTATTTTTTTGAGATTACTCGCTATGACAATTGCTTCACTAAACACTAAATCATATAACTGCCAAGAAAAGCGCCATCAAACATATCTATCAGGCTAGCTATGAGGTAAGTCAGTGTACACAGCTATGCCACTGATCTTCATTCATACTGAGCTTCATAAAGGATGTAACAAAGACTACAAGCACTGTGGTTCACCAGGACCAAGACTGAACTTCAATAAGTAGCTGATCTGGCACATGAAGTACATGCATTGGTCAGCTGAAGTGACTTATAGAGACCTGTCGATAACTTATAGCACCTGGAGCAGGAGCTTGCACTGTTCTGGAAGTGCCCAGCCTGACCTCACACTTCCCAAAGCCTATTTAATTAAGTAATGTGGACTAAATAAAAACTGAATGATACTTATTTGTGTTTTGTACTTTATAAATATCTTTTAGAATTTGTTTAATAAATGGGAAATGAACGCAAGTCTACTTGAAGTATACCTGGAGAGTTCTTGCAGAGTTACCTTTCAATTGAAAGACTGCGCAAGAATAGGTCAGTGTTTTGGAAAACACTGAAATAGGCTATAAGAAAGCAAAATATGTTGTAGGAGCTACCTGTGAAAATTTTCAACAATGTTTCTCATATTAAATATAAAAATTAGAGATGAATCAGAGATGCACTCTGGGGGCTCATGCTTGTCTGTGTCTCGTAAATGATGAGCCATAATGAGAATGGGCGTGCTCAGCAGCTGAGTTAAAATCATCCCAGTCCAGTGTATACAGCTTTAAGTAGGGATGCTGCCCTCTTCTGGAAACAGGAGCTCTGGCAGCTTCAAAGCAAACGTGTGTTGCCAGGCGAGCATATGCACCGGGGTCTCTATGTCTGTCCAGCGTCAGAAACCTGAGTCCTTCCCAGCCCCTCCTGGTATTTCTGGCCCCTGAGCTGTCGGTCAAGCATGTGATCGGGCGAGGCTGTGAGGACCGTAAGTCCAGGGCGATGGATTTACTATAAGGAAGGAAATGGTAAAGATCAGCCGCCTAGCTAGACCTGATAAAACACGTTTGTTGGCAGACAGGCATAGCTGTACAGTGGAACCTTCTGCATCGTGGTTATGATATATTGCAGGCTTGGCATAAAAAATTTCATGGGATTTTTTTTGGGAGTTTAGCGAAGACCAGCACAAGACACAAAATGTTTAGTAACTCATAAATGCATGAATATATGTAGAGTGCAGGTTTAGAGGACGCCAAGCGTGCTTACGGCTGCCTCTCACGTGATCACCTGCAGTGGTCTTTGCATCTCGCCTTTCTCCTGTCCTCTTGTTGTTTCTCTTTCAGTGCCCTGCACTAACGGTACTAAAATCTGAAGCGCTTTGCTCGCTCATTGGATTGCGAGAGGGTCTGGCTACACGGTTGTTCCCCATCGCGACGTGGAAGGGACGACTGCACTGGCAGGAGGCAGGAGCATGAGGGCGGCTTACCGGTGTGAAAGCGGGCCGTGCAGCAGAGCCCCTCGCCACGGGCGGTCCGGTAGACGGGCGAGACGCAGACCCGGGCGCCGGCGGCGGGCAGGTCCGTCAGCAGGGTGGAGAGAGTGCCTCGCGGGAGGTACCGAGACGAGCTGAGATTCCCGGCAGCCTGCCAGGTGACCCAGTAGCCCTGAAGGCCCTCCACACTGCCCTTCCACTGAACCTCCACCGAGTCGTGACCCGCAGGAGTCAGCTGCAGATCGGCCAGCGGGAGCAGCTCTGGAAAGGGGGGGCCAGGTGAACACAGAGCGCAAGTCAAGGTGGCTGCTCTAGGCTAAAGAGAAGATACCATCCCACAGGTTCTCCTGTGACACCCGGCACATCTGGACATCTCCTATACAGCAAGCACTGCCATACACACTACCAGTACAATTAAACAATTTATCTCAATACTAATGCTGGGTACTGAACTACTCTCACCTAATCACTGCCATCAGGCTATGTAATACAGTCATGGAATGTATTTGCATGTAATAAGGTAATAATGTAATTTAGGTAATTTTGTCAACAAAACAGTGTAACTGGGAAGGAAGAGCATACAGGGACAGCACAGTGCTCCTTACCCTCTTGAGTGCACACCTTGACAGACATCGCCCTCTCTTGGCCAGATGTGTGTAGCGCACTCACAGTAACCAGGTACTGTGTGTCAGGCTGTAGCTGGGTCAGTAGGGTGGAGTTATTGTCCCCGGTGACAGTGGTGGCGCGCACTTTACCTTGGGGCAGGGCCGAATACTCCACCACGTAGAGCTTCACCGACTCTGGCTGCAGTGGGCCCCAACTCACCCTGACGCTCCTCATGCCTGGCTTTGAAACTGTCACAACAGCTGGGCTCAGCAGCTCTTGGCTTGGGGGCACTTGGATAAAAAGTGTAGAAGGAAGAGGATGAAGTTGGAGATAGAATGGAGGTCATCCCCATGGCTGGCGCACTCACCTGACAGAGTGGTGAAGGTGGCATTAAGGGGCTCCATTGCTATCACACTGGACTGTGGAGTCAGCGTGACCTTGTAGGTGGTACCAGGCAGCAGGTCCCTAAGCTCAGCCTGGCTGGCATCTCCAGGGCGAGTCTGCTTCAGGTGCGGAGGTCCTCCAATGCTGGAGCTGGTACCCGGCCCCTCGCCCCCTCCTCCGGGTCCTTCTACGACTTCCCCAGGTCTGACCGGATCAAGCTTAATGCTGTAGAAGCCGGTACCAGCGCTCAGGACGGGCCGCCAGTGAAGGACGGCGCTGTTGGTGGTTATGTCCCGCACATGCAACCGCTGAGCCCGGATGATCTCTGTCACGGAAAAATGGAAGGATGGGTATATGAGGTGTAGAATCAGTGACAATGTTGAAGCATGTTGCCGTTGACCTTGTGTAAATTTGTGCCAGTCATCTATAGCCTAGACCAGGGATTCTCCTGATGCAGACCCAACTGCAAGTTAATCCAGACCCAGCCGATAATGCCCGTTACAAGTCAATACGGTTAATGTAAAAAAGGCTTAGCGTGGTTTCAAGTACAAAAAATATAATAATATAATAATGTAGAACCACCAAACTTCGCACACAAATAGCTTGGCATAATCCACTCCCCCCCTGCATAGACAAAGTCGGAACAATCAGTTAAACCAATCTTAACGTTAAGTTTCCATTATTGTTATATATTGACGTATGATATCGAAAGTTATCGTTAATTCATTCTGGAATACCCCCCCAGTGATTCAAGTTATGGTTCATTAAATGCTCTTTTGTTACTGAATGTTGTTCCGGACCTCTGACTTTGAACGAAAATCTGATCAAAATGCCTGAGAGCTCCCAGTCTGGACCGACAGGCCGTTCCGTTCCCTCTGCCTCTGGCATTGCATTTTACTGTATGTAGGTGCACAGGGCTACAGCTGTTTGGGTGTCTCTGCATTTCAGTGGGTCACTCTGCCCGCGGCCATAGAAAAGTCCTATAAATACCCCCCCCCCCCCCCAGCACACATAGCACAAGAAGCAGTGGCCAAGGCCGGAGGGGGGTGTCTTTATTAATAGCCCCTTGCTTCCATTCCGGGATTTCTCCGTCTTCTGCAGCACGCAGCACCTTGTTTCTGCCAGGATGTGGCCGTTAGCTGTGACTTCATACAGCCCAGCTAAGTGTATCAGCGGCATAGTGTTTCAGTAGATGCTATTAATATGACTTGTCGCCCCCCCCCTCCCCCAGAGCTCCTCCGGGCCCATTTCCCTCACCGATGATGGCATCCCGCAGGTCTTTGGTGATGATGCTCATGTCATCGATGTCCACGAAGTAGAGGTGGCTGTCGCTGGGCGGCGTGACCACCTGCTGCAGCACTCTGTAGTTGCCGTGCCCGGTGGAGACGGCCAGCACCGCCACGCCCTCCTGCCGCAGAGCCGCCATCAGGCCCTCCACCGGCCCGGGCTGCAGGCCGTCCGTGAGCCACAGCAACACCCGCGGGAGTCCCGGCCGCGTCCCGCCCACCACGCCCGGCCGGAGCACCCGCTGCTGGGCCAGCTTCAGGGCCGCCGCTGTATTGGTGTCCCCGCGCACCTGTTTGGCGGCCTTCAGGGCTCCCTGCAGGCCCTGCTGACTGGTGTGCGTGTCGAAACCGAACTCCAGGCGTGGCTGGGTTCCCACCTGAAGCAGCGCCGCCCGCACCTGGCCGGCGCCCAGCGAGAAGGGGAGCAGCAGCTCAGACAGGAAGCTCAGCATCCGCGAGTACTCATAGGAGGAGACGCTGCCCGAGGAGTCGAGCAGGACGAGGACGTCGCCCTCGCAGCAGTTTGGCACTGGGGAGGAGAGGGAGGATTACCGATAAGGCTGGGAGAACACATTTATAGACAAACTCCTGAGAGTTACAGACATGGTGACAGGAACGGAGCTGTCCAGGACGGTGCAGAGTAACAGGCAAAAGCAAGGAAAAGGAGCAGTTATGGCACCATGAAGTGGCCCAGGCTCCACTTTTACTACTCAAAGGTGTGTGACAGGATCTCATCCCCAGACTTATAAACCTAAATTATTCCCATGAAGAAGGTGAGTATTTGTAAATTGAAAACACCACTTTCATCATATGTATTATAGGGAAATTTACTATGCATTCCAGACCAGCACTAATTAATGAAACTTGCGATACATAATTTTTAAGTATACTATTCCATGTTTTGTAAATAGCATAAATTCCACAAAGGCTAAATAGTGACGTTATGTAATAATGCCCAAGTGTAAATGGTGTTTTGCCCTCCAGTTACCAGGTTAAGAGCCTGAGTGCCACAGCTAGCCTGCGAGGGGAGTTTGCATGTTCAGGCTGTGTTGTGTGGCATACTCCGGTTTTATTCTGCAGGCCAGACATGTTGTTAGGCTAACTGGTGTCTCTGAATGGCCTGTAGTGTGCATATATCCCCCCCTGAAATGGGCTGCAACCCCCTGCTCTGGGCTGCCTGGAAACTCGGGAGGAGTCTGCATAAGGTCAAAAACCCCTCATTCCAGATTCGCCCCACTTCCGAACAAAAAAACGCCTGGCTACGAAAAATGGCTTCTGGAAATGGGAAACTTTGACGCCACGGATTGGAAAAGTGACAACTTGGACACCAACTGTTCAGAAATAGAGGGCTGGGTGCGCTCTTATTATATTTCATTACTTGTACCAAGAAGATCATAAACACATATGTAAGCGCAGAGACCCGTACGCCACCTTCCTCCTCCTCGTCAAAGATGCAGCCACTGGCCCTCAGGTTTATCAGCGAGGGAACCGAGTAAAGAGATGAAAAGAGGGAAGGAAGGAGATCAGTAGCCTGGAGCAATATAGATACTGAGGAAAGATGCAAAGGATCCTCTCTGATTCTAAGAAAGCGGAGGCTGTTGCATTAGAGAGGAAAGGATGAGCAGGTACCTGTGCCATCAAAGGCCTTCAGATAAGCAGCATCCAGCATGTGTGTGCCTGTGTGCCTATTCGCTTGCTCTTACACTAAGCAGCTAGCAACAATAACAGGGTAAATGAGAGTGCGTCACACAAGACGACCAAAACAGCATCGATCAGACCAGGCAGTGGGCCGTTTCATATTAACAAAGCACAGCACCTCAACCATACAACAGTAGCACAAACCTGGCAGCAGTTAGTCTAGTACCTATTTACACATGACAGCAGTTGGCAGTCTAAGCATAATGGGGGACAGGCCTGTTGTACCTTTCAGTGATACACTTAACCTGAAATACTTCAGTATGAATATATATGGACCCAGTCTTCAAAATGGTACACAGAAAGTCCTGTTGGCTCACTCCTTCTCCTCAAAATACCCTAAATGAAATGAAAGTCAATGGAACACCTTCGTTCACCCATGTGTCCATTTATCCATTTTCACATTCGAGTTCTGGGTTTGTCGCTGCTAACGACACGTCACGTTAGGTGAATCCTTTTTTTCGCTAGCTTCTCCTTACACGATCCACTCTGGCAAAGGAAACACGATGATGACCACTGAGCCTTAGCCAATCGCGTGCCTTCCCCGGCGAGTCCGTAAAAGGAGAGACGGAGGGATCCCCTCCTCATATATAATCCTCCCTGTTTACTTGCTCTCCGTCTTTGCCGAGATCGTCAGCCCTTTGCGGAATTTCGTGGCTCCGCTCTGCCTGCGAGGACTTTGGCCTCAGGCTCCAAGTGGGAGGAGGAATGCAGCCTCTGTGCTTCGTAAGGCCGGCCGTCCGCCGTGTCCTGCTCCCTCGCCTCACCCCCGCTCGGATGCCACTCACTGGTCAATAAAAGTATAACATATCTACTCCATATGAGATTACATTCATGTACATTCTAGCCCAAATACCTCCCACAGTTGTTCACATATCATTGGATCATTATGAAATATATTATAATATCTAATGTCATAATTAGTTTTCATCTATATGCACTCTGATAGCTGTGTATTAATATAATCATCAGAAGCACAGATAAGACAGGAGCCAGCCATACAAAGTTACTGGGAAACTGACCACAGTCCACAGTCATCGAATAAATGCAATTATGAATTTGATCTAAACCCTACAAACTACATAAATAGTACTATAGTGGGTTTACGTCGGCAAACCCATGCAAATAGCACTATAGTGGGTTTACGTCGGCAAACCCATGCAAATAGCACTATAGTGTGTTTTATGCTGGCAAATCCATGCAAATAGCACTATAGTGTGTTTTATGCTGGCAAATCCATGCAAATAGCACTATAGTGTGTTTTATGCCGGCAAACCCATGCAAATAGTACTATAGTGGGTTTACGTCGGCAAACCCATGCAAATAGCACTATAGTGTGTTTATGTCAGCAAACCCATGCAAATAGCATTATAGGGTGTTTACGTCAGCAAACCCATGCAAATAGCACTATAGTGTGTTTACGCCGGCAAACCCATGCAAATAGCACTATAGTGTGTTTACGCCGGCAAACCCATGCAAATAGCACTATAGTGTGTTTTATGCCGGCAAATCCATGCAAATAGCACTATAGTGTGTTTTATGCCGGCAAACCCATGCTTAAGTGGCTGCTACACCAAGTATCAAAGCCTTGGGCACTTTCTATGAATTCTATGAGTACAACCTTTCCACACTCATCACCCAGAAATATGATACATGAACTTTGTGTTAATCATAAACCAGAAAAAAGGGCATCTAGACATAGTTATGCTAGCAATAGGGTGGGACCTAATGCATCAGCTTTGGCACAAGGTAGACGAACTTTACAACCAAGGGGGCAGGCATGGGGGAGTGGAATGAGTAGACACTTACTTCATCTCCCACTAAAAGCTTCCATGTTTCTGAGAATCACCAGGGCCTCAAGTGGGATCTTTAACCTTCAGTAGCACAGAATCTTGATCCCCAGTGGGGCATGTCCCGTGACTCTTAATGCTACAATCATTAATGTCTAGCAATATCTGCCTCATGACCTTTAGATGTACAGGAATACAGAGCTTTCACTGTTACATCAACAATGAATTTAGCCTTCTGTATAGGTGCAGAGTCACAGTAGCACAGTAGAATATCTCATTCTTAGTACATTCTTTCCTGTCCAACCAGCTACCAGCTTGATGACAGGAGCCTGTGCAAAGTATCACTAGTCTTTTTTTTTATTATTTCCTCACAACTTGGACTTTCTCATGGATATTAACTTTCCTTGGCGGCAAATACAATTTTTAATTTGAACTTTTTGAAGCAACGACCAGCCAGTTAGGTCAGCTGTAATTCAGAAGATTTTCTAAATCATAGTAGCTAAATTAACAGTACCACACAATCCACTTTATTATTAACCACATACCTAGTTTAGAGACATGTATTTTAGGTGAAATATAACTATACATATCAGCCCCTGTGCCTGTATGTACGCTAACTCTAACTGGCTGACAATATGGTTCTTTGGTTTTACACAACGATTATTCAATTGTTGGAGAGTTATATAGTTTTGTAAAACCGGTTTCTTAATCTGCAGCTAAGTGCAGGACCATCTGCTGACCAAACTCGGGAACGCCTGGTGACTCACTAAACTGTGTTTATGAGGAACATTACTGAACACAGTTTAAATTACCTTCTGTTAAAAATCACTTTAGTCAGTAATCATACTATACAAAATTATACTGATCATGTTATTTGTATTCCCCTATACCATTCCATAATTATTTTATTGTACTTTTTAAACTTTTTAATTAAGCTAGCAGAGAATCGCAGGACTGTAATGCCACGGCTAAACCTAATATCTCAAGATTTGCAAGAATCCCCTATTAGCATTGTCATTTCCGACACAAACCAAGTGCAAATCACAGACAGTAAGCATCAATTACTTTATAATCAATGACAGTATGTTCATTGGACAGCAGCTGGCGTGTGATGAATTCCTCCATATAAAATCCTTTCCCCCCACTGTCTTTGCACTCTTCTGCTCTTAGGCGTAAAGCTCACCTGCGTCCAGCTCCGACTTTTGGGTATTAATCGGCTGCAGAAAAGCACCCATCAAAATCCACGTCAGTAAAAGTACGCTATCCATTTGCGGCTCAGCTTTTCTATACAATAAGATGACTTTAAAAGAAAAAAGGAACAGAGGGAAAAACTGGGAAAGTCGCAGAAGCTCCGTCAAAATGGGTGTCCAGTGCTCCAGGACCGCCTGTCCTGCTCTCGGTGTTGCTGGGCATGGACAATGAGCAGTGGCTTAACATTCAGACACAATTACACAACCCACGTCGCCGCAGTATCATTTCTTGGCGTTTCATTCCGTGCTTCGCCCCGCTAAGCCACCCTGCGAACACCTGCGTCCTTTCTCCGTCTTCCCTTTTGTCGGCCTCTTTGCAGAGGACTTGCGACACGTTACTCTTTAACTCCCGAGATCAGGGGGCTCCAGCCTCATGTATTCGCCCGGCGTCCCGCGTTCGCTCCCTTTCTCAGCCTTGATCCTGCCTCTCTTCCCTTCGGAGCGTGTAGAACAAGGAGTCTTTGGACTTGCGCCCGATTTTTTAAGGCTCTGTTTTTACGCTTCATTTAAACACGTCCTACTGCAGGTCTGCAGGACACTCCGGAGCGCAGAGAATTTCCCACCCCAGCCTACATTTTAAGTCTAAGTCAAATTACAATATTTATTAGTTTATGGCAAACGGAACACGTGTAGTGCTGCACTTGTATCTAGGCAACAACACGTGTTCTTAAGTCTGAATAAATGTATGCTTAAATATAAGCTGCATGACTGTATAGGGCTGAGGAATGCGCTAGACCTGCAGGTACTGAGCACTATAAAAATAATGGAAGTTTTTGGGGAAGATAATTAAATCACTCATTTGTGTGTGTATTCGTACATTCTTGCAGGAGAGGAAATGTTCGTACGAGAACCTGATGTTCGTACGAGCAGTAATAGTCTGATTTATAAAACCTTCCGTAAACTGCGATATGAATCATATGCAAGCCCCACGTTTAATACAAAAGACTGTTACATTTCCACCCAGAATTTATCCTAAATTGTCAATGCAAAAGAATTTCGCAGAATGTGAAGTGCAGATTTTATAGTGAAATAGAGGAACGCCAGACCATTTTATTTCCATTTGGTAGTGTAACTCTCAATGTAACAAAAAACATGTTTAACATTTCTTGTTTAGCCGGATAACTTTAAGTAGTCTGGGCTAAATTGACTTTATCTTTGTTTATTTACATTTAGGACAGACTACCTTAAATCCAACAAGTTATCTGGCTAAGCAAGAAATCATGTTTCGTGGAACACCCCCTGCTTTGTGAAATCAGCCACAGATCATACCAGACTTGCTATAATAACAACGACAAGCGGTCCAGCACTTTAACGTTAACAGTACAGCACAGAGCAATCTAATTGCTTAACTTTTCCATTAACTGATAAAATACTATAGCCACAAACAACAAGAGAAAAACAATAAATAAAAATAACAAAATTTGCTTCAATATGTTATCCACAATTTTGAAAAATCAGATAATTAACAACATACGCATAACGGAAAGCCTGCAGCTCACAACCATTTTGCTCTCAGTGAGAATAGGTCACAACCAATAATATCTGCTTTCTCTTCATATCATTTACTTTTTTCGTTTTGTTTATTTTCCTTTTATATAACGTTATTCTGCATTACCTTAGTTACACCTTCAATGTATTAAACATGGTTGCACCAAGATGGCAGCACAAGGCGATTGCACAATATAATGGCAACTGTTAAAGTCATTCCAAGTGTTTTAGTACTTAAAGACAGACAGGAACAGTGTCCATCCATTTCCTGAAATCGCTTGTCCTATTCAGGGTCACGGGAGGTCTGAAGCCTATTCCAGATGCTATGGACACGAGGCAGGGAACAATCTAGGATGGGGCACCAACCCTATTATTAGGCACCAGGGGCGGAGCGTGGGGGTGGCTTACTGGGCTTAAGCCCGGGTTGTTCTTTCAGAAGCCCGGGGTCTTTTGG